>JAINVK010001184.1:0-85740 GCA_030068075.1 Paguma larvata
GATACTTCTCTCTTCATACTTGGCATAAAGAATCTCCTTTTGTGATGTTTTCCTCCTAAGACTCCATTTAAGGTTCATTTAGCCTTCTTTTTCAATGCATGAAAAGAATTGGGGGCTGGAGGAGGAAAGATAACTTCTCTGCCTGAAAGATAACTCTGGACCCCTATTACTGTTCTTGGGAGGGTTTGTGAGTATCCAGCTGTCACAATCCATGATGAATAAAGAAAGATGTTTCCTGGGAACAACCCAGGCTGACTATGTGGTTAGGTGGCTCCCCATAAGCCATGTTTCCAGAACTAAAAGGATCGTAGCTGCTCAAAACCCTGGTTTGGCGCCAGTGTCTAAATTGTCACCATTGCTTTTTCCTGGAATGGAAGATCTCTGATAGACAGGAATTCTGCCTGGGAATTGAGCTATGAAACCCTATTAGGTACTAATACCTCAAAGTCTCACAGACAGGGCGATATAGATATGGGGAGAGACCCAGAATATGGGGAGGGTCCAAGGAAGCAATGGAAGGCTGCCCAAGTCAGGCACTCTATAGTGAGTACGGGTCAGGGAGGTCTTCTTGAGGGCTATGGGGACTTTATGGGGTGATAAGTGCTGTGGGTCAAATAAGGATAGATATGAAAAGAGGAAAGGAAGGGTCTGGAAAGGAGAGAGAAATTCATCTCCAATACTATCACCTCCACTATTTTGCTAAGGGAGCAACTAACTGACTTATTACATAAAGAACTGGTCAGGGTAACCCCATAATTCATGGAGTTTATTTTCCCTTTCTGGAACTTGCAATTGTGAACTTCGGAGATTTGGCAACAGTAGGTATGGATGCTGCCAGAGGGAGGAAAGATCTACTACAACCCCGCGTGGGCCATCATCTGCTCAGCCCTCACAGCAACCTCGCCTTGTATGGCATTGGAACAATGGAATTCCTTTTATCGGATGGAGTCCTCCCTTAATCCCTTGTCAGCATCAAAAGCCATGCACTCCATGAATGACTACCATGGCTGCTCCACAAATTACTTGGACAGCAGTGCAGGAGTGACTCAAAGCTTGTGACAGCACAGGACTCACTCACTCTACCCACTGAAAGACTTTGGCTTTCTGCTTGCTGGCTTAACACTTCTGGAAGTTCAGGGTCCTCTCTGAATGTCACAGGGCCTTCCCCTCCCCTCCTGCTGGGATAATTTAGTAAATCAGCAACTGAGCAAACATGGCTCCCTTTACACGTCTCCTCTTTCCCTTCCATAAAGAGTTTGAGAGACCTGTAATTTCTCAGCGGACACTTGTAGTTAAACAAAGCATTTCACATACCTGTAGAACAAAAAGGGAGGGCAAATATTCTTTTTATTTTTCCTAATTCAAGAAGAGGTTTTAACCTACAGCCTTACGTTCTGAGGGGAATGCTCAGTTTCAACATGGCAGAGCTCACACTGCGTGGGAAGCTGAAGATGTCCACCCACAATAAACATGAACCGCAGTGACAATGGGAAGCACAAGGTGAAGAATCGCCTCTTGGAGCGGGGGGGGGGGGCGGGCGGGGGGGGGGTTTGCTGAATGCGTGAGAAAGGGAAAGATGCATTTGATTGTGTTTACAAGATTCATTCACAGCACAGCAGGCAGTATTCACACTATAATATTCACCCTAACACAGATAATTTGATTTTCAACCTGGTTATCATGCATTCAGACATAGCAATACACGAAAATATATGCTTTAGCAGTGCATTTTAAACAAGGTTGCACACTTTAAGTCGGAATATATTAGAGGTGAGTGTTGAAGTTCGCAATTGGAGAAGTCCTAGAAATCTCCATTCAGCACGTGGCATATGCTTTGAAATTACTCAGAAAAAATTTTTACATTATATTCTAGACGCTGACTACATATTTATATATCTATATACATACAGCATGCAGTGAAAATGATAAACTTGCTTGCTTTCTATATTTGTCATGGTTTCAAGAGTCTTGCACTTTCCTTAGAATCCCAAAGTAAAATGGAAACCTAACTCCACCACGCACCTTAAAATTATAAACATTAGTACTATCATTGAGCAGGAGATGACAGATGATCTGGCTCAAACCCTTCATGCAGTGAGTGAGGAAACGCCAAGAGCATTTAGGTGACTTCTTCAAGGTCACACAATTAATAAGTGAAGAATTGAGGTTAGACTCCATGTCTTCTGAATTTGTTTTTTCTGCCTCTCATTAGAGCTGAATTAGATGAAATCCAGGGAATAGTCTATCTTTACCATTTAGTTAAAAGTGGGTTGTTGTTTTTTTTTTTCTATCACACATTGGACACATAGATGTACTTGCCGTGGCCTTGCCCACTGGGGCCTCCATTCCACAGGCCTGAGAGTTAGCCAGCAAGTGTTAAAGATGAATTAACTGCAAAGATTGGCTCCCCTATTGCCTTCATTCCTCTTCCACCTATGATATTTGTCCATAAGGGATGTTTCTTGGCTATGGGGGAGCCACAGTGGAAAGCACTGGTCTTGGAAGACCATGTTCTTTTAATGCTACAGAGAGACCTTCTGAGACTTGGTATGATTCCCAGAACAACACAGATTTAAGGTTCAGTAGACTGACTTGTCTTTTCATCAATGATAAATCTCTCTGTGAAGTGTGGTTACTAAAGTAAGTAACCGATTTGAGTCCTGGGTCAAATACTCACACTTAACAAGCTAACAACAATTATTCCCTGATGGTAAGGGAGCGAACGGTTACTTGGGACACATCAGGAGACCAGGTGACTCCAGGTGGAAGAAGGTCACTAGAGGAAGGGAGAAGACAGGCTGGGGGCCCTCTCCCCTCTCCCTGCACCCCCTGCATTTGGTAGCTGTAAATGTGTCTTTGCTTTTCCATACTCTGCCATGCCCACATTCCCCTCACATCACAAGTCACCGAGTTATTTTGTTCACAGAGTTCTGATAGGACTGGCAATCACCCAAGAGGCTAGGGCAGCCATGAAGCTTGTGATCCAAGCCCTGAGTAAGACATAGGGGGAGAAAGCACTGAGGTCACCTGGGAAAGAGTTACCCCAAAACTGTGTTTGAATATTAGAAAAAGGCACTTTAGAATTGCCTTGTGGTAAAAATATTTAAAAATTAATTGGTTTCTAAATTGTCTAGGAGGTAAATGAACATAATTCATAATTGTTTTCAAGCCCAATATAGCCTTTGGGTTGTAGCAGCCTGGAACCCTCTTGGTCCCGCCTCCAGCACTTGCTAATAACGCAGTCCTTAGGAAGCTATTTAACCTCCTGTGCATCGGATTCCTCGTCTGTAAAACTGTACTATCTCCCTTCTAGGGTGGCAAAGATTTAAATTAGTTAATTAGAAAGAGTACTTACAACGGTGCCTGGCACATATTAAGGACTTGATAGAATGTTTGGGCCCGTTTATTATTCTACCTTGAAAGCAGATGTTAGGCCTGAAGAAGGGAGGCAATGATTCCTTTTTTAACCACTCAATTATTCAGAAATTGCTTTAAGAACCAGGTTGTGGTATTTCTTCTGGCACTACCCTCCAAAATCACCTGAGATTCCCCCAAATCATAATCCAGCTTCTGAGAATACAGGGCACTCACGTGCTGGGATGGTATGCCGCTTGCCTTGTGCCACACAATTAATTGTGCTTAGTGACCATTTTTATAAGGAGGAGAGTGGTGACAGTAAAACTAAAGGAGCACAGACTCAACATCACCTTACCAAAAAGGAAAATGCAAATGCCACACACACATACACATGCAGAGGCTAAAGAAAAATCTTTCCTCTTTCCTCTTTTCTTGAGCTTTCTCGATAAGCTGAGCTCTACCCAGACAAAGGAGAGAGCTGCTCTATGTAAAATGATGGCCTCCACGGCTGCTTCCAACAGAATGCCCTCCTCTCTCTGGAATTGGAACACCAGCCCAGCCAAGCCACCGTCTGCTCCTGAAGGAGGTCTGCCTCAGCCCCAGCGCTCAGGCCAGCAGTGGGTGCGGGCTCACTTGGGCTTGTACTATGCTCTCACAGCCCACCTCCCTCCCCCCAGTCCGGACAAACTTGGGCAGGCCCCAGGTTCCAAGCTTGCATATCGCCACCGATGTGGAAGGCATCGACTCTGCGGTGGTTTAAGTGCATTGTTGATGCTGTCGGCAAAGCCCGTGCCCCCACCTCGTGCTCAGTAAAGCAGCTGGTGAATGTTGTGTCGAGCGCTACAGATGGATCAGTGGAGGCCGGCCCAGAGCTCAGCATATCTACTGAAACAGGTGTTTGACTCTGCGTTTTCCAGGTGGCCAGAAGGAACCTGATCGTTTGGTGAAAGAGGAAGCCATGTGGGAGAGGAACAGCTCCCCAGCCCTGGCAAGGGCACACAGCCAGTCTCTTGGCTTTCATCCATCTGTTCACCAGACATGGTCTTGAAGCCAGAACATTTCCTCTTGGGGCTCGTACTTACTTTGAATTTTAATGGAGAGTTTGCACTCTTTTATTGAGAATGGTCTTCTGGTCTGGGAGTTAACTAGATCACCAGAACCAGCGGTGGCTGAAGTCTGCAGTCCGGGCATCTCTGCTTCATCAGCCCATGCTGACGGCATGAGAGGATGAAGGAGCTGCCTCGTGACGTGTTTCTCACCAGTGCTGTGGCTACCCTCACGCACAGAGAACGGGACAAGGGTGCCTTCTGGTCACTGGAATGACAGACACCATCAACAGTCAGCCAGGAAATCACAAACAGAGACAAACAAAACAGCTGCTCCATAGAAGGCAGGAATCAAAGAAGTGCCAAGGCAGTTTTTGGCAGCAAGATATACAAATGAGCTTTCAATACAATTGGGAGCAAAGGGGACTAAAAACCCCTGTCTACCAGAAGTGTCAGTGAAGTGAGCCCCAGTGCCCATGCGGGGTATAGTGCTCCTTCCAAGGTGGACCTGAGAAGCCCAAAAGACTTTAATTGTAAAACCTTAAGGGAAAATAGCACAGTGGTGAGGGAGAAAGCACACAAATGTAGGAACTAAGGCAAGAAGTACCACACAAAGACTTCTGAAAAGGCAAGCTGGTACAACTCTCTTGCAGCCTGCAGCCTGCAAATCCCCGAGGAACCCCTGTGAATAAATGTGGCACTCCAAAACTATCTGCAGGTAGGGTGGCGGAACCATCTCCCACAAGGCCCCTCTGAGGGGCAGAGTGAACTGAGTACATTCCTCATAACATAAATGAGAGAAAGGAGTTGGAAGAGGGTAGTCAGGGGCCTTATCATGGGCCACCTGCCCCAGAACTGGCACTGTGACTTCTTGCTCCTCCTTGGGTCCTGTGACCCAGCAGACCATGGGGAGCAGGAAGGCAGCTGTCAACTTTCACATGGCACTCAATTCTGGCAAGGGAGCAGGTCCAGTGGAAGCCAAAGCCTTGTCACGATCCCGTCAGCCCCACAATAGCGGAGCCTCTGCTGACTGGTCGCGGGTCACAGGAGTGTGGGAGCTCATCTGCCTCCCACATATGACTGCACAAATCCTGCTGCTCCCCCTCTGGAAAGCCTGAGGAAGCCTAGTTATGCAGTTTCTTGTGCAGAGTCCCTCTATAAAATAAGCGAGAGGTATCCCCAAGGACTAAAGCTGGTGTTTTCCTATTTCTATCTATAATTCATATTCCAAATCACTTCAAAAATGATCAAATAATAAAATCATATACACGCATGTATACACAGGTTAGTCTGGTTAAATCAGAATTTGTCAGTCACTGCACTGTTAAAATTTAGGGTCGGATAACTCTGTTACGATGGGGGTGGGGGTTATCCTGGGCCTTGTAGATGTTCGGCAGCACCCTTGGTCTCTACCAGTTAGATGCCCCCATTGACAATTGCTTAAAGATAGGTAGACAGACAGATGATAGATGATTATATTGTTATAGAGAGAAATAAGGAGCCTAATGTTCTTAACAACCAAGCACTAACTTTAGCATGCACAAGCTCTCAAGGCGGGGAGCCAGGGTGGGAGCTGGACTATAGCAGTCTTGGTGTTGTTGACATTTACTGAGTGCTTCTGGGAACCCAGCACAGAGCCCAGGTTCAGTACAGTTTTATGCATGAAATCATTTGTTATTATTATCTCTATTTGACCAGCAAGAAAAATGAAGCTTAGAGTGGTAACTAACTTTTCAAAGGATGACCTGCTAAAAAGCAAGACAGCCAGAATGTGACCAGTTTGGTTGACCCTTAACTGCAACAATGGCACCCTACATCAGGAGAGCTGACCACGAGCCACACACAGCCACTGAACACTTGGAACACTGTGACAAGGCTAAAATGAGGCGTGCTGTGTGAACTACACTCCAGATTGCAGAGAAACGTTGAAATGGTGCACTAGATATGTTGGGATAAATAAAATATATTATTAAAATAAATTTTATCTGTTGTTTTTTTTTTTCATTTCTAAAAAATGTGGCTACTAGAAATTTTTGACCTGCCTGTATGGCTTGCATTAAATTTCTATTGGAAAGTGCCACGGTAAACAATACTCTGTCCCCTAGCATCAGTTTTAAGAAAGGCTGACGAGGAAAATAATGTGCTTTGGGCCAGGAGAAAGGTACCAGTAGCAAGGAAACCAACACAATCGTCTTTTGTTATCAGACCAAAAAATAAATACAAGTAAAATCAGAGAAATCTTTTTTGAAATAAAGTTAGTAAAGTTGGTAAAGGGCCAAATGAAAAACAAGGAAGTTTCAAAGTATTTATATTCAAATTCATATGTCAGCCATTTATTCTCTTTATTGATATCAAATGCTGATTATTTGGTCCCAGACTCAGCCTCCAGTGGACATGCTGCTGTGTCGGCTTACACATGCCCTCATTTTCTCCTTCCTGATCATTCCGCTAGCTGTGGTGACCACCCATGCCTGATTTCTGTGCATTTTACCTCGTGCAAGGTAAAGGATACATTTGAATCATCTTATAGTTCTAGTCACTGGCCTTTCCTGAAAACACCACTTATATATATTTTTTTAATCTTCCACAGATTTGTCATCCAGAATGAGTCTCTGGGTGCAGTTCAACCTGTGTGGTCCCTGGTACCCTTGTCTGGAGACACCTTCCTCTTTCACAATCCAAACTCTTCTCTGAGCCAGGGCACATGATCAGTAGGGAAGCTGACAGACGGAGGGACCTGAATCTGCTTCCATATGATCACAGACTGAATACACAAAGTGGGCTTGATAATAGTACCAGCCTCATGGGAGATTTTGTGAGGATTAACAAATTAACCCACGTACACCCGTGGAGTACTCCCTGCAGCATGGCATGCTAAGTACTTCACGAACCTTAGTCACTGGTATTTTCAGTTGTCTTTGGATTAAAATGGGGCCAAATGTACATGAAGACATTCCTGTCGCCCATCTACCCATGTACCTGTGCTTGTCCTGCCTCTAAACCATGGGGCAGATCAGCTGCAACACCCGAGGCCGATGGCAGGGAGCAGGCAGTGCAACCGAGGACAGGTCAGACGAGATGAGAGCAGCTCCTACCACGTTGTTATTAGAGCTTGATGAACAACTCTGATCATCCCGCAGTTTAAAATTATGGGATTCAGGGCCAAAGCCCAGGGATTTGTTTCAAATCAGTAAATCCGCAGAAGAGGAAGTCTCTAAAGCAGATGCCAGGAGAGCACACCCAGAAGGCGCATGCAACAGGCTGCAAAGGGCTTTGTTTGCAAGGCCATGGGGGCTGTGCTCCATTCCAGCGTGGGGCTGAGAGGTTGCAGGATAGAACAAAAGGAGGCAGCAGGCTGGAGAGGGAGGAATGGAGAACCACCTCCCGCTCCGGGCAATAATTGGAGATGGATGATGGTACCCGCTGCATAACCTCACTCTGCAACTTTTATGGGAAGGTTTGACAAACGACGCCAGCGAAAGGTACAAGAGAGTGATTAAAACCAGCCCTTGCAAAAGCAGAGATAACTGTCCTGGGGCTCGAGTCTCCTTGAGGCCGCCCATTCCCACCCCCAACCCCCACCCCTGCCTTGAGTTCTCCAGAACTTTCTTTCATCTCATCACATCCTTCCCCTCTCCCTCTACTGCTCCGCTTACACAAACTTGTTCTTTGGCATCATTTTATCCAGTAGGTTCTGTGTGGCTCGACTTGGAATGAAAGTATTCATTCAATCAGTGCATCAAAATGCTCCTCAGCTTGCCCTCTAAACAGGAATTTTTGGCATCTATTTACCAAACGAACATTCCCCCAAATCCTTACAAAGAACCTTTCCTGTTGAGGGAAATCACCAAGTCTCCTACTAAAAACAGATTCTCAGGCCTCAAAGGAGATTTACTGAATCTGAATTTTCCAAGGAGAGGTGTCCTCTGGAGAGATGCAAGGAATCCTATCCTCAGAGAAGCCCAGAGAAACTGCTGAGCTTTGCCGTGCCACTTCCCTTGCAGGGAGTTGGCCTGGGGTGGAGAAAGTCAGTTCTAGTCCTCTGATCTTTAAGCTCTTCCTCCTATTTGTCTGAATGCTTCTGTTAAACCAAGATTCAAGTGGTGACCCATTAAGGGGACAAAAACCATCAAAGGCAAAAATCACAGGGCTGCAGAACCTCAGATGTGCTGATGTCCCGTGGTAATTGAACCGGACCAGATCAGAGTGACCACAGCCAGAGGGCTGTGTCCTCGAAGAAGCCAGGATGTGGAGACAAATGTTGGGTGGCCAGGAAATGAATTATGCTCAGGAATGGTGGTCTTCAACTTGACTGTAATCTTCCCTGCATATTCGGAGCTGTGGGGAAATGTCACCCTACCTGCTGGGAAAGATGACTTTCTAGTTCTGTCTAACATATTCCTGTTTTCGAGCATGTCCTGACCAGCTTCCTGGAGCAAGAAAAACATGGAAATGTGCTGCATGTAAGCACCTTGAGAAAAACGTGCCAGGGAACCCAGGCCTAAAATAACAAATGATTTGACTCCACATATATTTGCGGCTTGACAGGAATCAAGTCCACCCTCTCCCTTTACCCAGGGTTAAAGGAGATATAGGCTACCCTGAGAAACCTTTTTCTTTGTCCAGTCGATAAGCCTGGAAAAACCATTCCTGAACTTGGAGTCCTCACTGGGCTTCATGTTTATTGTTCCCTGCACAAACTTGACAGATGATGCTACAAAAAGCCATAGCTAGGTTTAGCATGCAGTTTGTTAATACCGGCCCTTAAAAATAAACAACAAAGTGACTCCTACTGACTATCTTCCCTGTCTTCAATGTTTCCACGTGCTTTGTGTATGCTGTATTAAACCTAATACAGTTATTATTAAGGTATCAATATATGCTCAGTAAAAGCACACAGGGAGAGGCAGGAGGAACCAGCGAGCACTCTCTCAGGGTGGCCTGTGGGAAATGATGGGACGATTAAGGCATTATTAAAGATCTATGTATAGGATTCTCCATAGGCCCCCACGACGGCTGCAGTCAGCAACACCTGTGCAAGATAGCATGGAGAATAATGGAAAGGTAATATTTCTGAACCTTACAAGGCAGGCCAAACTCATTTAAAATGATAGCTGTCATTAATATAAACGTGTATTGCACTGCCATGGGAGGGGGGTAATATTAAGTGCTGGAGAGGCAGGATCACCTGGAACACTGAACAATAGCAATATGTAGGCTCTGACCCTACTCTTAGCACAAAGGGACAGCCGTGACACAGACCAGACTAAAGGTCACAAATGATCACCTAAAGAAATCCAAAGAAGAAAAGCATCCAGGTAAAAGAATGAGCTTGGTGTTACCTATCTAGTTTATGACCTTTTCCCTTTCTTTCCTTTTTTTTTTTTTTTTAACTGTCCTTCAAGGGGGCTGAAAAGCAATTTTCATCCTATGGCTCTAAATATCAGTTTATCCCTCTGACAGGGTTCTGAGCATGCCCAGTAGGGATGATTTAACACCGCGCTGATGACTTGCAGCAGAAGATCGTCATGTGAAAAGGTAGTCTGCCACAGCTAATGGGCTCTTGTTTCAAAGGGATGCTGTGTGTACATTACCAGCGTATGGGGAAGGTGCAGAAAGGCCCAGGCAGCCATTAGGAATGGAGTGTTGTTGATGATGAAAAGGCACTTTACCGGTGAGGGAATGGTGGGAGAGAGAAGGCTTATCTGTCTTTTTGATTAGAAATGCATGCTTCCTTTCATCATCTGAGCTGAAAAATTGGCTTCTGCTCTTGGTTTATGAAACCATTTTTCTTTTTCCTTTCCTTCCAGGTTTGCAAACTGCTTAATAAATTAGTTACTGTGAGGTACATGGGTGCCACAATAACCTTAGAGGCTTTTCCCAAATGCATCCTTAATATTTTATAAGTATTTAAATAGATTTATTCAATTTGAGCTGGCTGATTTATTCAAGCTAGCATTCTGGCACAAAAAGGGGGTTCTATGCAGATTAAAGCTCATCAAAACAAAATTTAAGATGTGCTTATGAAGTTTTTTTAGGAATTAGAGCAAAACTTTTAGATACAGCTAATTGAGCAAACAGGGTAAAGAAACCATCAGAAGCACAGAAGCTTGAAATGGAAGCTTCAGGCCTATGGTCACATAGGATGTTCTGAACCATTCATTCATTCATTCATTCATTTGTTCAACCAGCATGATGGCGACTGTTGGGAACTGAGCTAGGCACTGGTGCCTTTCTGTCATTTTGTTAAATCTAGCTTTAAAAGATTATAGGACCAAAACTTGCATCAATATAGCTCTCAGGCCAAGGAAGACAACAAAAGTCAGGTCATCTTATGTAAGATATTCTGAGCAGCAAAATAAAGAGTAACCCCCTTGTCTGACAGAAAGAACCAAGATTTTTGGCCTTAAAGGGTGGTTCTTATCTCCAGCAAAAAGTGACCCTAAAGGGTGGTTCTTATCTCCAGCAAAAGTTTCCTGTGTGGCGACTCCCATGTCAGCAGTCCCAGGCCAGCCCTGCCCCACCATGCCTTGGGCCCCAGTTAGACCCCATGCTGGAACTTCAATGCTTCCAAAGACCCCTCTGAGCCCCTGATCGCTCAAAGACTGCTGGTAGTCCAAACAGTCTGTGAAAAGCTAAATTCTGTTCTACCAGATAAAAAACCAGACTTGGAGATTTATATCAGGTCACAAAAGCTTTGTAGAAAGTAGGCAGAATTAAAGAGAACATAAATCATCTTTTCAAAATATATTTTTTCTTATTTGCCAGACTTCTACATGCGGAATATTCGTCAACTATTAAATCTAAATAGTCAGACATCCAATCCTAAAGAGGATGAAATATGTTAGAAAGTACACAATGATCAGTTTCAAGCGGCCTAACAGATAATGCCCCAGTGATACTTTAGAGACTAGATGAACAATTAAGGTAATTATCCATACCAAAAACTATTTTATAGAAATGTGCTACAAAGAAAAGACTAACGTCAGGGTCTAAACGATCAGAAAGCAGCAGCCACGTGGGCAGTGTTTTGGAGGCCTTACCTTTTCTTCTCTCCACTATTATCTGTTTGACTAAGAGAGCTGAAAATTATACCATTTGTGTTAGAATCAAATGCAAATGGAATAATTGTCCCTTCTCTAATCAAAACACATTTGTGGATTGAAATACCGCATGGGGCAATTTTCAGTTAATCATGGATGTTAATAAATATGACTCTAAGCTCATAAACAAACATTACTTTGGCTAATATAATATAGGAAATTATTGTTAAGCTTGATCAGACCTGTAACAAAAACTGAACTTCGCAGAAAGTCAGCCAATTAACCATCTGAAAATAGAGATGGGAACCAGCGGTAATGAAAGATTAGATTTAGCTAATATGCTTAGACAAATCATGCATTAGCACTAGGAAATATTTAAAGCTGCCTCTGCTGAAAATGGAAAATATTAAGTATTGTCAGAGTATTAGCTTCTTTAAAGAGTAAAAACCAGATGCTTGGTGATTGGGGATTTAAAAACTAGAAAATCAGGTTTACCCAAACCAAAGTTACCCAGAACCTGAATTATATCAAAGCCTCTAACAACAAAGGGTGTTTTCAAATGAAATAGAAATATTTAGTATTCATTCTATTTCCATCACTGAGCTTATATGCCAATGTGAGACTCCTTCCTTTAGTCTTTCCTAAGTGTAAAATATGCATTTATTTTGGTGACAAAATATCTAAGTGGTTATAAAGGTATTCCAGTCATCTGGAAGACCAGTACTTGACTCAGACCTGTAGAGGCACTAATCAAGGAAAAGTTGATGATATTACTTTCGGCCTCCTGCCACACACTTCAAATAAAAACACT
The DNA here is from genome assembly GCA_030068075.1 of Paguma larvata. Classification (NCBI taxonomy): domain Eukaryota; kingdom Metazoa; phylum Chordata; class Mammalia; order Carnivora; family Viverridae; genus Paguma; species Paguma larvata. The sequence continues at coordinate 12,258 of JAINVK010001184.1, forward strand.
AAGCTTAAACCACAGACTTGACATATATGCCAGAGCGCAAATACCTTCTTTCTAGATTTACTCATTTCGAACTTATAATATGTTCCTCCAAGCTGAGCTTTTCTCATCTACGGCAGTGGGAAAGCCTCCACGTGCTTCCAGGGTACCCTGAAAAAGTCTGCTGTTGGGTCATCACACACATGAAAGAGCCTGCCCTGAAGAGAAAGCAGCGTGAGGAGTTTTTTCCCCAGTTTTACTGAGAAATAATTAACATGTGTCACTGTGTAAATTGAAGGCATACAGCACAGTGGTTTGATTTACATATATCGTGAAATGATTACCATGGTAGGTTCGGCTAACATCCATCTTCTCATACAGGCACAATAAAAAGAGAAGAAGAAAAAAATTTTCTTTTTGTGAAGAGAACTCTTAGGACTCACTCTCTTAATGACTTCCTGTATATTACACAGCAGTGTCATTGCTACAGTCATCATGTTTTCATTACATCCCTAGTACGTACTTATCTTATAGCTGGAAGTTTGAATATTTCGACCACCCTCCTCCAGTTCCCCTCCTTTTACCCCCACCTCTGGTAATCACAAGACTGTCTTTTTTCAATGAGTTTGTTTCTGTCTTTGTTCTAGATTCCACATGTAAGTGAATGGTACAGTATTTGTCTTTCTTTATAATACTTACTTTACTTAGCGAATGCCTGCAGGATCCATCCACATTGTCACAAATAGTAGAATTTCCTCATTTTTTATGGCTGAATAATATTCCATTATATATATGCATGCATGTGTATGCATGTATATATACCACAATTTATTTATCTATTCATCCATTAATGGTTGTTTCCATGTCTTGGCTATGGAAGTACAGATATCTTTTTGGGTTTGTGTTTTAATTTCCTTTGGGTACATTCCCAAAAGTGGAATTATGGGATCATATGATAGTTCTCTTTTTAATTTGTTTGAGGATCCTCCATAATGTTTTCCACAATGGCTGTACCAGTTTACAGTCCCAACAGTGCACAAGAGTTCTCTTCTCCACATCCTTGCCAGCATTTTTTATCTCTTGTCTTTTTAATGATGACCACACTCATAGGTGTAAAGTGATATCTTTGTATGGTTTTAGTTTGCATTTCCCTGATGACTAGTGATGCTGAAAATTTTTTCATGTACCTGTTAGCTTTTTTTTATATCTTATTTGGAACAAAGTCTATTTAGGTCTTTGCCCATTTTTATTTTATATATTTTTAAGTTTATTTATTTATTTTGAGAGAGACAGAGACAGCGTGAATAGGGAAAGGGCAGAAAGACAGAGAGGGGGGGGGCAGAATTCCAAGCAGGCTCCACACTGTCAGCACAGAGCCCCATGTGGAGCTCCAACTCACAAATCGAACCACGAAACCATGACCTGAGCTGAAAACCAAGAGTCAGACACTTAACCAACTAAGCCACCCAGGCACCCCTCCCCGTTTTTAAAATTGGGTTATTTAGTTTATTGGCTATTGAGTTGTAGGAGTTATTTATATGTTTTGGATATTAACCTCTTATCAGATACCTGGTTTGCAAATATTTTTCCCATTCTATAGGTTGCTTTTTTTTACTTTGTTGATGGTTTCTTTTGCTGTGCAGAAACTTTTTAGTTTGATGTGGTCCCACTTGTTTTCTATCTAGTTTCTTGTGCCGTAGGTATCATATCCTAAAATCATTACCAAGGCTCATGTCGAGGACTATAATTGCTGTTTTCATCTAAGAGTTTTATGGTTTCAGGTCTTACATTTAAGTCTTTAATCCACTTTGAGTTAATTATTTTTGAGTGGTATAAGATAGGAGTCCAGTTTCATTCCTTTACATGTGAACATTCAATTTTCCCAACACCATTTATTAAAGAGATTGTCTTTTCTCATTGAGTATTCTTGACTCCCTTGTCAAATATTAGCTGGCTATATATGCATGGATTTCTTCTAGTCTCTCATTTCCATTCTATTCATCTATGTGTCTATTTTTATGCCAGTACCATACTGTTTTGATGACTTTAGTTTCATAATATAGCTTGAAATCAGGGAGTGTGATGCCTCCTGATTTGTTCTTCTTTCTTGGGATTTCTTTGGCTATCTGGGGTCTTTCTGGTTTCATGTAAATTTTAGGAGTGTTTTGTGTAGTTCTATAAAAGATGCATTAGAATTTTCATAGGGTTGAATCTATCAAGGGCTTTTGGTAGTATTGTCGTTTTAACGGTAACTAATTCTCCCAATCCATGAATATGAGATACTTTCCCATTTATTTATGCCTTCTTTCTTTTATCAGTGTCTTGTAGTTTTCAGTGTAGAGACCTTTCACTTCCTTGGTTAAATTTATTCCTAAGTATTTTATGTTTTTGATGCTATTGTAAATGGGATCAATTTCTTTTCTTTTCCAGAAAATTCATTATTTGTATATAGAAACACTACTGATTTTTGTATGTTAATTTTATATTCTGAAACTTTACTGAACTTATTGATTAAATCTAATATTTTTTGGTTGAATCTTTAGGCTTTCTTGCATGTAAATTTATGTACTCTGAAAAGACAAACAATTTTACTTCTTACTTTCCAATACTGATACCTTTTATTTCATTTTCTTGCCTGATTGCCCTAGCTCGGACTTCAAGTACGATGTGGAATAGGAGTGATAAGCATGGGCACCCTTGTCTTGTTTCTGCTCTTAGAGGAAAAACTTTCAACCTTTCACCACTGAGTATGATAGTAGCTATCAGCTCATCATATGTGTCCTTCATTATGTTCAGATATGTTTTTTTCTCTGCCTATTTGTTAAGAGTTTTGTTCTGAATAGATGCTGAATTTTGTCAAATGCTTTTTCTCATCTATTGAGATGATCGTATGATTCTTTTTTTTAATTTTTTAATGTTTTATTTATTTACTTATTTATTTATTGAGAGACAGAGAGAGAGAAAGAGCGCTAGTGGGGGAGGTAGACAGGGAGATAGAGGATCCGAATCAGACTCTGCACTGTAAGCTCACAGCCTGATGTTGGGCTTGAGCTCACAAACCATGAGATCATGACCTGACCTGAAGTTGGACACTCAACTGACTGAGCCACCCAGCACCCTTCTTTTCTTTTGTTCTTCTAATGTGATGTATCACCCTGATTGATTTACATATATTGAACCATGCTTGCATCCCAGAGATAAATCCCACTTGATCATGGTGAATGATCCTTTTAATATGCTACTAAATTCAGTTTGCTAGTATTTTGTTAAGAATGTTTGCACCTAGGGGCACCTGGGTGGCTCAGTCGGTTAAGCATCCAACTTTGGCTCAGGTCATGATCTCACAGTTCATGAGTTTGAGCCCCAAGTCAGGCTCTCTGCTGATGCTTCAGAGCCTGCTTCAAATTCTATGACTGGCTCTCTCTTCGTCCCTTCCCTGCTCGCGTACTCTCTCTCTCTCAAAAACAAACAAACATTTTTAAAAGATTTTTAAAAAAGACTGTTTGCACCTATATTCATTAGGGATATTGGCCTACGGTTATCTTTTCTAGTAGTGTTATTCCTGATTTTGGTATCAGTATAACCAGTATTATAAAATGAGTTTGAAAGTGTTGCCTTTAGTGAAAGGGAATATTGACACATAAGCTTTAGGAAGAAATAGCAATATTTTATCTGTCACAGCTTTTTTTTTTTTTTTTTTTTTTTAATCTCTAGGTCAATTTGCAGATCAATCTGTACATATCGGGACAACTAAGTGAAGTACAAGTGTAAGACCATACTCTAAACATATAAGAAATGCAAGGATCCATCTGAATGATTCCAATAATAAAGGCAAAAATCAACATTTCCTTTGAAATATTTAGGTAACTGTCACTCTTCTCCACTTGCATTGAAAATGTACACCTAAGTCTAGAAAAGGAAAAGAAAGCTGAGTGACAAGACAGTGAGTTCCTCTAAGGGGGCCAGTTCCAATATGTATGGAATCCTTTTACAATGTACCTTCTTTTTAAAAAACTCCAATATTGGGGCACCTGGGTGGCTCAGTCGGTTAAGCGGCCGACTTCGGCTCAGGTCGTGATCTCACAGTCTGTGAGTTCGAGCCCCGCGTCGGGCTCTGTGCTGACGGCTCAGAGCCTGGAGCCTGCTTCAGATTCTGTATCTCCCTCTCTCTCTGCCCTCCCCTTGCTCACTCTCTGTCTCTATGTCTCTCAAAAATAAAAAAAAAATAAAAAAAATAAAAAACAAAAAACTCCAATATTGTCAAATATGGCAGTCAGTACATATGGCTAGTGACAGTAATCATTGTGTCTGCTTTCCAAACACTATGTAATTATCAGAATTTGTGTTTACATTGATTTAACTTACTAAACTTTTGCAACAATCCTATAAGGTAGGTACTATTTTTAATCTTCATTTTTTAGATGAGAAATTGCAGCTTAGAGAAGACAAGACACTTATCCTGGTTAATGGTATCGTTGGGATTGGAACCCAGGCAGACTTCAGAACTGCTGGTAAGGTTATTGAAAGCATAACCTTTCAAACATATGCTATCAGTATTCTGAATCACTTACATTAAAATATTCTGTACAAACCAAAATGGTAAAATGTGCCCATTTTAAATGTACGATACATAAAATGTACGATAAAATAACTACCCCTACTAAAAAATGGAATTTCTGTTTTTTTAGCTTTAGGTTAACTGCTTGTTGCTCTATTTTCTCCATTATCAAGGAAATAGAGTAAAGGAAATATTCATTGTGCTGTGGGTCTTTGACTGAATCCACTCACCCTTCTTCCTTACTGAAAACCAGACTAAACATTTCTGAATGTCTACATTTTAAAATTTCTAACAGTAATGAATAAACTGTACCTGGAGTACTCTAACAAGTTCCCCACACTGTCAGCAGGCCTCACATTCTACTGATTTGATTATACCCGTGCACTGATAGTCTGACCCTTTCTGGGTCCATCCATCCTTGGATCTTTCTGACCATGTAAAGTACTGACTATTTTGAAAATCACTGTTGGAAGACCATCAAGAAGGCGATGAACTTTCAAGACATAATATCTTAAAGAAACCTATAAATGAAATAGGTCAAGGATGAGGCACATAAGTGGCTGGGAAAAAAAAATCTACACTTAGTTTATACAACTTTAGCTCCCTGTCTGTTCAGATTCCTTATAAGGAGCAGTAACTTTTCAAGCAAGCAGGCCTGGACATATTTCTTGGCCTTATAATTCTCACAGTTCTAGACATTCCAAGGTAGAGGGTCATTCAAACAGAGTTGTAATTTCTTGTGTATATTTATTTCCAAAGTATCTTATGCATAGTTTCCCAGTGAAATCATAGATGGGGGCTAGGGGAATGCTTGCTGGGTTATTTTTCAGGCATGTCTAGAAGAAGCAGTCAAAAAGAACTGCTCTTGGCCTTCTTAAGCAAAAGGGCCAGACTTGAGCTGGAATATTACAGCACGAGCTTTCCCCGCTGTACAGTTCACTTGAACTGCAGCTTTTGACTTGAAGATGATGTAAGAAGAAAAGAGGGAGGAAAGACGTTCATGATATTTAAAGAATAAACTTCCCTGTGGTCACTTAGGAGAATGACATGCATAACACACATGCCAGACTGGCAGGGCAGTTATAACAGAGTCCAACAAGAATATTCTGAGAGACCAACCATCAACATTCAAGTGTCTCCTCCACATCCCAACCACTCACCAGCAGAGCACCCGTGAGTGTATTACTTACCACTGTAGTTCTTTGATTGCCTCATCAGGTAAAGAGATTAGACAGACCAAGATGGCAGCATGTTCTTCTTAGATCAAGTCACCACTGAAAATTAGAAGTTAAGTTTTTAGTAGTTGTTTCACTGTACTTAAAAATAACCAAATGGTGTACTTTTTATATCTCTAGGTGAAATTTAAAAGGCAGGACACCTAATAAAATGAGGAAGTTTTGAAAATCTGCACAGATTCAGGAATGATCATTATTAACTCCCAGACAGTAAGAATAGTTTAGTAACAAGACTAAATTATTTAGGGGAAAAGTGGTTTACTCTCTATTCATTCAATAAATATTTATTGTTATCCATTCATTTAGCCCTTACTGAGCAGACATCTCTTTTTTATAAATGTTTATTATTTTTGAGAGAGAGAGAGAGTGAGGGAGGAAGTAGAGAGGGGTACAGAAGGGGAGAGAGAGAATCCCAAGCAGGCTCTGCACTGCCAGCACGAAGCCTGACTTGGGGCTCAATCTCTCAAACCATGAGATCATTACCTGAGCCAAAATCAGGAGTTGGAGGCTTAAGTGACTGAGCCACCCAAGTGCCTTGAGCAAACATTCATGTAGACACTTGGGATATATTAGTGAACAAGATATTGATCCATACCCTCTTGGAGCTTACATCTTCATGGTGAGAGAAACCTCAGTAAGCAATAAAAAAAATAAATTAGAAAATTTTCCTATAGGTGAAAGCATGTTAAGTGCTAAGGAAGACAGAGAAAATTGAATAGAGTGAGGGGATCAGGAATTTGGGAGTTGGGGACAGCATAGTTTGCCCTCTTAAATACGGTGGCCAGAGTAAACCTCATTGAGAAGGTGACAGACACTTACATGAAGACTTCTAGGTGAGGGACTGAGTTATGTAGATATGTAAGGAAGAGTCTAGAGTTCAAGGGACAGCAGTACCTGTAAAGACTGTGGCTCTTTGCCCCAAGAGGCACTAGAAGCTATTGCAGGGATTTGCCCAGAAGAGAGCTGTGACCGACTATGTTTCTAAATTCAAAAACTGTATTCCATAAAAGTTTCCTCAGAAAATTAAGGTATGTATGTATGTAATTACGGTCTCTAATTTACTTTTTTTAATGTTTGTTTATTTATTTTTGAGAGAGAGAGAGAAAGAGAACACAAGCAGGAGAGGGGCAGAGAGATAAGGAGACATAGAATCTGAAGCAGGCTCCAGACTCAGCTGTCACACAGAGCCCGTCACAGGGCTCGAACTCATGAATCATTGGATCATGACCTGAGCCAAAGTCGAACACTTAACCAACTGAGCCACCTAGGTGCCCCCAGTCTCTAATTTCTTAATAATGCTACCAACACCATCAGACACCAAGTGTTAGTTCTCTAGTTGGAAGACTATAACGGGGTTGCTCTGTCTAAATTTATTTACTCCTTAATTCTAAAGCCTAATCAGGCATTTGCAGAATTAGATTCTACTGGCATTTATTAAACTGTCTACATCAGTGCCAGAAAATGTGCCCATCATAATTGGGAATAAAGGATACCAAGGGGAGAAGGGTATAAAACACACTTTATCTCTTTTTTTTTTTTTTTTTTTTTTTTTTGTTATAATAGTTTATTTTCAAATTGGTTTACATATAACACCCAGTGTTCATCCCAACATGTGCCCTTTTTAATGCCCATCACCCCCTCTCCCCCCTCCCTCATCCCCCTTACCCTCAGTTTTTTCTTAGTCTTTGAGAGTCTCTTATGTTTTATCTCCCTCCCTCTCTGTGTCTTTTTTTTCTTTCCCCTCTTCCCCTCCCCCTGGTTTTTGCTTAGTTTCACAAAGTCCACCTATTCGTGGAAACATATGGTATCTGTCTTTTTCTGACTGACTTATTTCACTTAACATAATACCCTCCAGTTCCATCCATCTTGCTACACATGGCCAGATTTCATTTTTTCTCATTGCCACGTAGTAGTCCATTGTATATAAGTACCATAACTTCTTTATCCATTCGTCAGTTGATGGGCACTTGGTCTCTTTCCATGATTTGGCTATTGTCGAAAGTGCTGCTATGAACATTGGGGTACACGTGCTCCTATGCATCAGCATTCCTGTGTCTCTTGGGTAGATTCCTAGCAGGGCTATTGCTGGGTCATAGGGTAGCTCTATTTTCATTTTTTTGAGGAACCTCCACACCGTTTTCCAGAGTGGCTGCACCAGTTTGCATTCCCACCAACAGTGTAGGAGGGTGCCTACTTCTCCACATCCTCGCCAGCATCTATAGTTTCCTGATTTGTTCATTTTAGCCACTCTGACTGGTGTGAGGTGGTATCTCAGTGTAGTTTTGATTTGTATTTCCCTGATGCTGAGTGACATTGAGCATCGTTTCATGTGTCTGTTGGCCATCTGAATGTCCCCTTTGGAGAAGTGTCTATTCATATCTTCCGCCCATTTCTTCACTGGGTTGTTTGTTTTTCGGGTTTGGAGTTTGGTAAGTTCTTTATAAATTTTAGATATTAGTCCTTTATCCGATATGTCATTTGCGATGATCTTTTCCCATTCCGTTGGTTGCCTATTCGTTTTGTTGGTTGTTTCTTTTGCCGTGCAGAAGCTTTTTATCTTGATGAGGTCCCAATAGTTCATCTTTGCTTTTAATTCTCTTGCCTTTGGAGACGTGTCGAGTAAGAAATTGGTGCGTCTTAGGTCAAAGAGGCTTTTTCCTGTTTTCTCCTCTAGGATTTTGACGGTTTCCTGCCTCACATTCAGATCTTTTATCCATTTAGAATTTATTTTTGTGAGTGGTGTAAGAAAGTGGTCTAGTTTCATTCTTTTGCATGTTGCTGTCCAATTCTCCCAGCACCATTTGTTAAAAAGGCTGTCTTTTTTCCATTGGATACATTTTCCCGCTTTGTCAAAGATTAGTTGGCCATATACTTGCGGGTCCATTTCTGAGTTTTCTATTCTATTCCATTGGTCTATGCGTCTGTTTTTGTGCCAATACCATACAGTCTTGATGACCACCGCTTTGTAGTAGAGGTTAAAGTCTGGGATTGTGATGCCTCCCGCCTTGGTTTTATTCTTCAGTATTATTTTGGCTATTCGAGGTCTTTTGTGGTTCCATACAAATTTTAGGATTGTTTGCTCTAGCTTTGAGAAGAATGCTGGTGCAATTTTGATTGGGATTGCATTGAATGTGTAGATTGCTTTGGGTAGTATTGCCATTTTGACGATATTTATTCTTCCAATCCATGAGCATGGGATGTTTTTCCATTTCCTTGTGTCTTCCTCAATTTCCTTCATAAGTTTTTTATAGTTTTCAGTGTAGAGGTCTTTCACATCTTTGGTTAGGTTTATTCCTAAGTATTTTATGGTTTTTGGTGCAATTGTGAAAGGGATTAGCTTCTTTATTTCTCTTTCTGCTGCTTCATTGTTGGTGTATAGAAATGCCACCGATTTCTGTACATTGATTTTGTATCCTGCAACTTTGCTGAAATCATGAATCAGTTCTAGTAGGCTTTTGGTGGATTCTGTCGGGTTTTCCATGTAAAGTATCATGTCATCTGCAAAAAGTGAAAGTTTGACTTCCTCCTTGCCAATCTTGATGCCTTTTATTTTGTTTTGTTGTCTGATTGCTGATGCTAAGACTTCCAGCACTATGTTAAATAGCAGTGGCGAGAGTGGACACCCCTGTCGTGTTCCTGATCTCAGGGGGAAGGCTTTCAATTTTTCCCCATTGAGGATGATATTAGCTGTGGGTTTTTCATATATGGCTTTTATGATGTTTAAGTATGTTCCTTCTATCCCGACTTTCTCGAGAGTTTTTATTAAGAAAGGATGTTGTATTTTGTCAAATGCTTTTTCTGCATCTATTGACAGGATCATATGGTTCTTATCTTTTCTTTTGTTGATGTGATGTATCACGTTGATTGATTTGCGAATATTGAACCAGCCCTGCAACCCAGGGATGAATCCTACTTGATCATGGTGGATAATTCTCTTTATATGCTGTTGGATTCGATTTGCTAGTATCTTGTTGAGAATTTTTGCATCCATATTCATCAGGGATATTGGCCTGTAATTTTCTTTCTTTGCTGGGTCTCTATCTGGTTTGGGAATCAAAGTGATGCTGGCTTCATAGAATGAGTCGGGGAGTTTTCCTTCCGTTTCAATTTTTTGGAACAGCTTGAGGAGGATAGGAATTAACTCTGTTTTAAATGTCTGGTAAAATTCCGCAGGAAAGCCATCTGGTCCAGGGCTTTTATTTGCTGGGAGGTTTTTAATAACTGATTCTATTTCTTCACTAGTTATGGGTCTGTTCAAATTTTCTATTTCTTCCCGTTTGAGTTTTGGTAGCGTGTGGCTATTTAGGAAGCTGTCCATTTCTTCCAGATTGCCAAGTTTGGTGGCATATAATTTTTCATAGTATTCTCTGATGATTGCTTGTATCTCTGAGGGATTGGTTGTAATTTCTCCCTTTTCATTCACGATTTTATTTATTTGAGTTCTCTCTCTTTTCTTTTTGAGAAGCCTGGCTAGAGGTTTGTCTATTTTGTTTATTTTTTCAAAGAACCAGCTTTTGGTTTCATTGATCTGTTCCACTACCTTTTCTGTCTCCATATGGTTAATTTGAGCTCTGATCTTTGTTATTTCTCTCTTTCTGCTGGGCTTGGGTTGTTTTAGTTGATCTGCTTCTAGTTCCTTTAGGCGTGCTGTTAGAATTTGTGTTATTGATTTTTCTTGTTTCTTGAGATGGGCCTGGATTGCAATATATTTCCCTCTCAGGACTGCCTTTGCTGCATCCCAGAGCGTTTGGATTGTTGTATTTTCATTTTCATTTGTTTCCATGTATTTTTTAATTTCTTCTCTGATGGCTTGGTTGACCCAGTCATCTTTTAGTAGGTTATTTCTTAGCCGCCATGTTCTTGGATATTTTCCAGGCTTTCTCCTGTGGTTGATTTCAAGTTTCAAAGCATTGTGGTCTGACACTGTACACGGTATGATCTCAATTCTTTTATATTTATTCAGAGCTTCCCTGTGCCCCAGAATGTGGTCTATCTTGGAAAATGTACCGTGTGCAGATGAGAAGAATGTAAATTCCTTTGCTTCTGGATGAAGGACCCTAAAGATGTCTGTGAGGCCCATCTGTCCTAATGTGTCATTCAGGGCTATTGTTTCTGCGGAGATTTTCTGTTTTGTTGATCTATCCAATGCTGAGAGTGGAGTGTTGAGATCCCCTACTATTAGGACATTTTTATCGATGAGGTTGCTAATGTTTGTAATTAGTTGTTTTACAAATTTGGGTGCCCCTGAATTCGGTGCGTAGATATTTACAATTGTTAGCTCTTCCTGCTGGATGGTCCCTGAGACTATTATATAATGTCCTTCCTCATCTCTTATTACATCGTTCATTTTAAAGTCTAATTTGTCTGATATAAGTGTGGCTACTCCGGCTTTCTTCTGACTTCCAGTAGCATGGTAGATAGTTCTCCATCCCCTCACTTTCAATCTGAAGGTGTCTTCAGGTTTAAGATGAGTTTCTTGAAGACAGCAAATAGATGGGTCTTGTTTTTTAATCCATTCTGTTATCCTTTGTCTTTTGATTGGCGCATTTAGTCCATTTACATTCAGTGTTAATATTGAAAAATATGGGCTTACAGTCACTGTATTATCTGTAAGTTTCATGTTTGTAAGGCTGTGTCTGGTAGTTTGTATTCTTTGCCTCCTTGTTTTCATAGAATGCCCCTCAGGATCTCTTGCAGTGCTGGCTTATTTGTGATAAATTCTTTCAGTTTTTGTTTGTTGGGAAAAACCTTGATCTCTCCTTCTATTCTGAATGACAGGCTAGCCGGATACAGAATTCTTGGTTGCATGTCCTTCTTGCTCATCACATTGAAGATGTCCTGCCATTCCTTTCTGGCTTGCCAAGTTTCCGTAGATAAGTCTGCTACTACCCTTATAGGTCTCCCTTTGTATGTTAGGGTTCTTTTGTCCCTAGCTGCTTTCAGGATTCTCTCCCTATCTTTGTATTTTGCCAGCTTCACTATGATGTGCCGTGCAGAAGGTCTATTCAAGTTACGTCTGAGGGGAGTTCTCTGTGCCTCTTGGATTTCCATGCCCGTTTCCTTTCTCATGTTGAGGAAGTTCTCAGCAATGATTTGTTCCAGAACCCCTTCGACTCCTTTCTCTCTCTCTTCTTCCTCTGGAACTCCTATGATACGGATATTGTTTCTTTTGACTGCATCGCTCAGCTCTCGAATTCTCCTTTCCTGTTCCTGGATCAGCTTCTCTCTCTTTTTATCTGCTTCCTCTTTTTCAATGATTTTGTCTTCTAATGCACTAACTCTTTCCTCTACCTCTTCAATCCGTGCTGTGGTTGCTTCCAGTTTCCCCTGTATTTCTTCCAATGTCTTCTTTAATTCTTCCTGACCATTTTTAAGGTCTTTGAACTTTGCCTCGTAGGACCCCTTGCATTCATCTAAGCTTTTTTCAAGGCCAGCAATTAGTTTTATGATTAACATTCTATATTCAAGTTCTGTTATGTTGCTTATATCTCTTTTCATTAATTCTTGAGCTGTCACTGCTTCTTGTAGACTCTTTTGAGGAGAATTCTTCCGTCTCGTCATTTTGGCTGGATGTGTTATGGGTTGTTTCTTGAAGTTGCCCTGGAAAGGAAAACTGAGTCAGCCCTCTAGGATTTCGAATTTCAGTAGTGCCTGGTTGAGAAAGGAAGGTAAAATGTCTCGTTGTCTCTTATTGGCCATCTATCCTTTTCTCTCCCTCAAACGCATATTGCCTTCTTGTTTGTCTCCATTTGTCTCTGAGAATCTGGCTTGGCGTTCTGCCTGCCCGGGGGGCACTCAGTTGTCGTTCTTGCTATTCAGGCAGCTCCGCTGTCTACTTTTCCAGCAAACCTGCTTCAGTTTCTGTGCATTATCGTCTTCCTGCGCTCATCTCAGCGGATAGCCAAAACACACTTTATCTCTTATCTCTTTATCTCTTTATCTCTTCAAGTTCAGGCTTCTCATTTGCAAAACAAAAGATTAGCTTCTATTTCTGAAAGTTTAGTGAGGATTAAAAGTCAAACACCTGGACTGGTGTGGGGCACACATGTTGTACATTTTGTAGTTAGTAACTTAACAAACACTGCGCATCTCTTACTCAAATCAATGAAAGATGTTATTATTTTAAAATTAAAGTAAGATGAAGTCAAAGGGGTAGCAAGTTTGCTATCGGAGAATTTAAGTGCTGTCCATGTACCATCAGCAAAACAGGATTTTAGAAGATATTCAGAAAGTTTAAAATGGGCTTAGAATACTTGGAACCTTTATTCCAAATAAATTTAATTTCTATGCAGTCAGAAATTAAAGTCAGCCAAAGTACACCAAGAGTGCAGGATTTTGTATGAAATTCCCAACAAGAAATTGTAGTATAGCTCAAATGTATAAGTACTATATACAATACTCACTAAACCCTGCATGTGGCAAATAAAGACAAAATAGACAATGACTTAAAAGAACACCGTGGTCTTCAATCACATTTTTGAGAAATTATTGTTTTTTAATTTTTTTTTTTTTTTAAAAATTTTTATTTATTTTTGAGAGAGAGACAGAACTTGAGCAAGGGAGAGGCAGAGAGAGAAGGAAACACAGAATCTGAAGCAGGCTCCAGGCTCTGAGCTCTCAGCACAGAGCCTAATGCGGGGCTCAAACCCACAAACCTCAAGATCATGACCTGAGCCAAAGTCGGATGTTTAACCAACTGAGCCACCAAGGCGCCCCTGAAACTATTCTTAATTACATTAGACAGAGACTACAGAGAACATAACCTGGTGTTGGAATGCTTAAATCTATCCACTTACTCCTGCTGTTGACTTTGATCAAACTTCTTAACCTACTGGGATTTGAGATGGAGAACAATCTACCACACATGGAATACAGAGATATTTGGGTGCAAAGGACCCCCAAAGTTGTTGCCACCATCTGCAAGTAAGTTCAGGATTGAGGTTGCTGAGAGAGACTCTAGATCATGTGCCCTGGATCCCCAAAGTTGGGCTGATGACCAGTCAGAGACTTACCCTTGAAAGATAGGACCAAGCAATATACTATGCACTTAGCCAAAATACAGTCCACTTTCTGCTGTTCTACCCACCACCCCACCTTCTGACCCCATACCCTTATGTTACAAGGGCTGCAGGATCCAAGGTAAGACTATGGGTTAGAAGGATCCATAGAAGCCTACTGTACCTGACTGCAAGGATCCAATGGGCCTGGAGGCAACATAGCTATGATACCCGATTAGCTGGGAGTTCATTTAGCAACACAATTCCCTTTATTTGATGTACTTTCAGCATTGCTTATGGGCTATATCCTACTTAGGAGTATGAACTCTCCAATTATTTGCCTTGCATTATGAATCATTTATCTAGTCAATCTAATATTCTTCCCTTATGCATCTTAATACCTCAATTAACTATTATGAGTCATTTGTTATTTGTATACCAGAAAACTGCTTTCCAAGTTATTACTTATTGGTCATAATCAATTAGGGAAGTTTTTAGAGTATGGTTGTCTTATATAAATACACTGGTAAAGTTCAGCTCCTGTGATTTCTGACAATTAAATTGTTCTGTCACTTGGGGACTCTCATTAATCTCAACTTGTCATCCTTGTTTATGCAGGTTATAATGGGCTATGTGTGTAAGTGAAACGAGATGCTAAAAGGCTTTGGCTTTTTAACTCTTTGATGAAAGTAAAATTGAAATACTTTCTTAAAGTTGTGACTTTGATTTGTACAGTCTGAAGGAGCTGTATTCTAGACAGTGGCCAATCAATTTCACCATAACCCACAGTGATTTTTATGTAGATTTGTGACTAAGTGTCTAGAAAAAGATGAACTGGCTTCTAGCCACAGATTCTTGATATTTGTATATCTGGAAAAGGAAATCACAGGGAAAAAAAATCAAATTGTGTCACTCTTCACCTTCATTGGTCAACTTCTAAAAGCTCTGTATAGACCTATTATATATGTGAGTAAAAAGGAAGAATCATCATAGTGGTCAGAAAGGTCCTGGGGAAAAATTTAGATGTCAAGTGCCATCGATGATGGTTTGATCCATGGCAGGGATTTAAATGTAAGGAGTTGTGGTTACGACTACTACAGGATTAGTATTAAGATGTAATTTATTGAGCATCATTATTTAGGATGTGAAATATGCAAACAGTGCATTAATTAAATGCAGGTGTCCCTACCTTCAGCAAAGCCTCTGATGATAATTAAATTATACAAAGTGACCCAAGTCAACAGATTAGAAATCTGAACAGAAATCTAAGAGCTTTAATAAAGTCATAAATCACTATAAAGGAAATGGTAGGTATTATTACATTGAGAGTGAGTCTGAAAAAAAATGTGTAATAATAGAGCTGATGAAAAATGAATCTGAAATAGAACTGTAAGGAACACAGGGAGCACATATGCCTAGATGAAGCTACTAATCAGAAACTGGTCTGAGAAATAAAAATTAAAATAAAATTAAAATAAAAAATAAAAAAAGTCCAGATTCACCACTTTTGACTTCCCAAGAAAATTTAATGGTCTCGTATTTGTTGAGCCTCATCACTCTGTGATGTTAAGCATGGTGGAGGGGAGCCAAGTTCATTCTTTGAAAAAAAGCTTTAGTAACTCTGAGTCTCCAATCTAGTGTAATACCTTAGAACCCACTCCTGAAGAATGAAAAGATCACTGTCGTGCAAGAACTTTACTTCCAGAATTGGAATACAATCACTACTTAGCATCAGACATCCTTTATTATGATTCTGTGATTCTGCTTTTACTATTCTGTTCTCTCCTATACACAATGCCACCGGTGTCTTTCCTGTATAAATACAGCTGTCCTTGATGGAACACTTCTTATGTGCCAAGCACTGTACTACATTCTTAATTATCTGCACAAAAGCCCGAGAAAGTAGATATACTTATTATACCCTTTTTATAGACAGATATAAAGTTTCAGTAACTTGCTCAAGGTTAAGTCTGAGGATGTAAACCCAGTCTGCCTGCCTCTGACCCCAGTCCTTGAGAGCAAGGACTGCATCTTGTTTATTTTTAATTCCCTCACAATGCATAACACAAAGTAGTTACTGATAATATCAGAGGAAGACAGTGAAAGAAGGGAGACAGGTTACAAAGAAGGAGTTCCTGAACTTAATAATTTACTGTCCCAATCTAGCATAGGAGGCCGTATGATAAAGAAATGCTATGGAATGCCAGTTAAGAGGCATGGTGGTTATCCAACTCTACTGCTGGTGTGTTGTTGCACAAATAGTTTATTTCAGTGTCCATTCCTTGTCTGTAAAACAAGCAGTTGGCCCAAGTGACCATTCTGCTCCCTTGGAGCCCTCACATTCTCTGATTTTATATTCATTTCAAAGGGGTTTCTTTCCAGCCCCACCAGTCTCCATGATAAACCTGTCTCGTATTAAAACCTCATCCATGTACCAACCTCTTTGTATACATTATCTTCTGTGATCCTCATAACAACTCTGAGGATAGTATTATCATTCTCATTCAGCAGAGAAAGTAAAGCTTAGCAGGTTTACAAGCTCAAGGTCATGCGGTCAGTGAGTGGAAGTAAGGTAACCCTGATCTCATACATTTAGAAATTTACAAGTCTACCAGAACTTGAGAACTGTTGAAACTCTTACCTAAATGGCTTCTTAGAAAGTGCGGAATAGTATCCTGTGACCCTGAAAAGTTTCCAATGTGATTTCCTCAATCAACAGGGATCTGGGACTTGAGAAGATGAAACAATCTTTGAGATGTGATTTTTGGAATTGCCACATTCACAGCCATGACTGCATCTCTAACCCTGGGCAAACATCTCACAAAAACATCAGATCACTGCAAACCTGTCAACACTTGGCCGTCTCCACCATCTCTCCCAAGGCCAGGCCCCACGAGCACTTTCTGTCTGTACTACTCGGTTGTCACTTAATCACACACTCCCCATCGAGCCTGTTGCTTCATGTGCCTCACTCTTGCCTTGCCAACACAAATACTAGTTCCTTTAGGACAGAAACTGAGCTTTATATTTCTTTCCAGCCTCACAGTATCTACAGCAGAGTTGAACCCATTAAGTGAGCCTCCCTTTCATTCAACTTATTCATCACATTTTCAGCAGGGGATCAATCAATGTGCTCATTCTCTGCCCCAGTTCTTGTGTCCTAAAAGCACTAGCTACATTCAACTGTTACTCAACTGCAAACCACCCTGAAGTGTCTTCATAACCACACTGTGCTGCTGAGCCTCGCGTTTGACTGCCAAAAGTAACCTGGTGCCAAGGTGAAGAATGTGAGCAGAGATGCCTTCTGCCTTCCAGGGAGGGGTTTGGTTCTTGTAGAGTGCTTCAGGCGATCGTTCTCTAGCAGTTCAAGGAAGGTAAGTTTAAAATCAGGCCCAAGAGAGAGGGAGAATAATAGAATCTCCAAGATCCCAGGGAATTCTGCCAGCCCCTTCTCTTCCAGTTATGCCTGCCTGTCCTGCTCCTATCAAAGCTGAAACCATTGACTTGAGATTCCTTCTACTCAGCAATATGGATGATAGGGACACCTGGCCCAGAAAACTCATGACGGCAGAACCCAAATTTTTCAAAATCTATCATCCTGAAAGCATCTGAGTATAGAGCAAATGGGGCTTGGGTAAAAGGTCTTGATATCCATTTGAGGACCACGGACTTTGCAAATCAAGAGAGCAAAGGCTTAATCATTGGCCCTCAAACGCACCCATCTTTGCAGGAGCTATCATATGGGGTGATATGCTTCGCTCCTTCCAAGAACCTGCCACAATGTGACATTACACAGTTGTCACTCTGGGCAAAGTTGTTTGATTTCAATAACAAAAGACAAAGATAGTTTAAAGATATACCCTAGAGTATTAGAAATACTTTCTCCCACACATCTGGAAAGCTGACATGCAAAATATTAAAGTCTATAATGGAAACTGTAAGATAATTTGCATTTTAATTCACCAAAGAAATAGATGTAAACTGAAAACAGGGAAATAATAGAAGAACCAAGAACGCTCAGTAAAAATAGCTACTACGTGCTAATATATACTGTGAGCCAAGCTCTCGATAATTTTTTTTTTCATTTAATTGTCACAAAAACTCTGGGAAGTAGGATCTATTCCCATTTTGGACCTGAGACTTAAAGTTTCAAACACCTCTAATAATAACATAGTTATTAAATGCTAGCACAGGTATTCAAATCCAGATCCAACCAACTCCAAGGTCAGGCTGTTAATCACCAAAATTTAGTTTATTTGTCTATCCTGTGAGATGACTGGGCATTCAGGCCTGATCTTAGAGTTTGGTGTGTATGATTAATGAAATTGGAAGGACAAGGGACAATTGCCAACTTCCCTAGATTCTTTCCTTCCATATGGCCCTGCTGAGCAGGTGCAGTGGGTCCCCTTAGGTTTGCTAGTTAAGGGACAGTACATCAAATAGGCTAGAGTCAAAGGGGAGGGTAGAAGTGCTGACTTTAAACATGTTCTTTGAAAGTGCTGTTATTTGAAAAAGCTGTACAGTGTCAGAGCTGAGCGGGGATCCAGCTGTGAATAGCACTCTAAAGAGTGTTGATAGAATCTGGGCTGTCCAGCTGTGAAGGGCCCGGAAGTGCTTGAAGAGGTGACAAGCACCCGAGCCCTCCCCCAGCCCTCCCCAACAGCTGTGGCCATTAACAACAGAAGCTACAGAGACTCACTGCAGCCAAAAGCCACAACACTACACTCTCAGCCTTACGCCTTGTCACCTTGTCGGGAGCCTTAAGCCACCTCCACCAATCACAATAGACAAAAAAATAAAATAACAGCTGCCCCAAGGTACAACAATGGCTCTGACATTGGACCACAATAATGACCTAACTCCGTGAGGAGTATCAGAGAGGTCGAACCAGTGAAATCCTTCCTTGGGCTCTTGCCAGCTCCCCTACTTTAGTCAACGGGTGAAAGTGAGAATGGGGTATGGTTGGCTTGTCATCCAGGGGTTATGTAGAAAATGACAACAATGTGATATAGAGGAATCAACAGGGGCTTTGGAGTCAGAGAGACCTGGGTTCAAATCCTGATGCTTCTCTGCACTAGTTATGCAATCTTGATGAATTAAATAAGCCCCTCAAGCCTCTCTTTTCTCACCTTTAAAGAGAATAATTGTGATTTCCTTTTAGAGGTGAAGCAAATACTAATTGATATAAAACATAAATCTCTACATATGGTGGATTTCCCAAAATATTCATTTTCTTCCCCCCCCCCATACATTCACAGAACGGTAAAAATAGCAATTTTCTGCTAAGAAATCTCATGGGATGCAAAGCCTAGAAATGCCAGGTGAAAAAGTAAGACATCTATGGAGACCTTGAAGTGTAACACAGATTGCCAGTGGAAATGTTACTGGAGGAAATGAGTGGGTTACATAAAAAAAATGTGTTAAAGTGCTCAGAAATCCCCTTTCCAGTTTTGATTATTTCGGATTCCTAGAATGGTTTAGGCATCTATGGGCAATATCATGAAGACAGTGAGTACTTCCAACACCAGCAACCTTTGAATCAGTATTTTGCCCCAAATGGAAAACTACAGTCAACACTATCAAAGGAGAAGTTTGCATGCAAACAAAAATGTTTAGAAACTGTGACCTCATCTTTACCTATGAAGGTTCCACCGTCTTTCAGGTCCATGTTCTGTTACTATGTACTCTATCAATATCTCTATCCCAGAAAACCCAACATAAACTGGTTTAAGCTAAAAAAAATAAAGGTTTCAGGTAGCTCAGAAATGTAGGGTTCAGGCAGCTCAGGAGTCCAGTTCAACTTCAGTTCCAGATTGATATAGACCTCAAATGAAGTCGGCAGGATCCCACTCTCTGCTGGGCTTCTCTGTGCCCACTACATTTGAGGATCTCCATAGTGGCCCACAGCACCTGCAGGCTCCCTTTGTCAAAAAATTCAGTCCAACAAGAGATAAATTGCTTCTGGGATGGCACATATGCACATGTGTGTATATGCACGCACGCGCACACACACACACACACACACACACACACACACACACAAACACACACACAAACATTTGATGCCCAGATTGGGGTTTCATGTGTGTTGGCAAATCCAACTTCAGCCAGGTGAGTGGACTTTGAGCATTAGCCTGGCATGCGAACCCCTGGGAATAAAGTCAGTCGGAACATTGGCTAAGAATAAAGAGGCGTGGTAATCCCAAAGCAAATTGGGTTACGGTTGTTACACAAAAGCAATGTAGATACTCCATAGAAAAATCAACCAACATCTACTATTACACACTCCAGCCCCATGGGACCATGGCCTTTATGTCCTTTACACCTTTACTAACTTCTTTTGGGCCACTCACATAGTACTTATCATATGCAACTTTGTACCTTAGGTTAATGATCAGTGCCTTGAGGGCAGAGGCTATTTTAAGTGTGTCTCCATCAACATCGTCTTTCACAGGGCTTTGCCCATAGTGAATAAATTAAGGGAATTTAATAGAAATTAATGAATTTAACATACATAAACATTGAAAGTGAATAATTGAAGTCAGAAGTTGAAATAGTTGACCTGTAGAAGAGATTAAGAGAAAACAATGTTAGAATTATACAGTATCTGGGGGAGTGAAAGAAAAGGAAATCAGAGGCCTTTTATTCAAAAATTGCTGTCAGAAATCCCCAGCTTCCTTAAGGAATTTATTAAAGAGATTGAGAGGGCATATTGCTTGAGAACACCAAATACTCTCTGTGGAAAAGTAAACTTAACTTTTCAAGTCAAACCATCAAGATAAATAATTAAAGGAAAATATTCCAAAAGGTAAAGGAGACAGGTGAATTAATCGGAATGGAGAGGATAGATAGGGGACAAAGTCTCTGGAAAAAAAAATTTCAAATACAAAAGAGAATTTTCTTATCAAAATTACACAAGAAGTCTGTTTGTAGGATTAGATCTGGTCACCATCAAATCCTGTCTGGAAAGTCTTCATGGCTGAGACAGAAAAGTTGATTAAGTCTCTCACACACAACCACACTGTTTTTAAATTAACCTCTGGGCTACCGGGTCATGGAGTATATAGATGGCTTCTACTTTGTTAACAATCACCAATTTTAACTGGTCGGGATTTCACAGAACACAAACAGGTATAAGAAGCTCGTTACAGCTTCATTGCTGAGAAAGGGATTTCAACTGAGAATCTCCTTTTAGGAAAAGAAGTTAAATGTGTCTTGGGTAAGAAGTTTTGGCAAAATAGAACAAGAGACAGCATTAAAATTTAGCTGATTTTGCAAAGTTTTATTGGCATATAGCCATGTCCATTTGCTTAGTATTATCTAATGGCTGTTTTCTGTTCTTGTAAGAGCAGAGGTGAGAAGTTCATGTGGATCATATGGTCCAAAAAGCTTAAAATAGTTCTCATCTAGACATTTACAGAAAGAGTCTATTGACCTCTGCCATAGAAACAGGAGCATCCCGGGCCATATAAGCCAAGGGTGGCTTTTCTACCTGTTTTCAAAGAATCAGGCATAAATGCCAAGATGGCAGCAAGACAGTTTCTCAGCATTAGTAATGACTCACACACCGTGAGTAGGGGAAGCGAAGGAGATGGAAAGAAAGCTGCATTTCTGGTTGATGGGTAGATGGTTGCACTGAGAAACCAACGGGGGGCAAGATGTGTGAGGGGGCAGGCCTCCATAGAGAGAAAGGGAGAGAGCAACAGAGAGGCAATTAGCAGAAAAGCATCCGGTGCCTTTGTCTGCCTCAAAGTGTGTCTCTTGCCTGCTACTGCTGCACATTTGAATGTTTTATTTCTTCGACCCTCCGAGCATTACCAAACAGTTATTATCAGAGCTTCTAACAAACAATTATTCCAGCTCCTAATTTATATTTCAATCATTTTAACTACTGATCTTATGATCACATCCAGGCTCTGATCACATTAGTGTCTATTAACTATGCAGCAACCAATAAAATCTGCATGAGAGACTTATTCCATATATACTCCCTTAGCACAATTTATTAAAATAATGTAGACTATTAACGTTTAAACTAAATGTAATATATATATTTAATATAGAAATTCTCATTACTGTGATTAATAAAATTTTTAGTGTAAGCTGATATTTAGTTAGAGAAAATGAACAAGTTAAGCCAACTGAACTATTTCAGTTACATTAATTTAATTAAATATGACTTTTACATTATGTAGGATTAGGTGCAGACCACTGATAATTCTAACATATTTAAATAATCGAAAAGAAGAATTCCCCTATCAAAGTTACAATCGAATTACCAAAGGTTGTTTTAGATAAAGCATATTAACTTCTCACTAAACCCCCTCAACTTTTCCTGATATGCTCTCAGGAATTACAGAAGTTGAAAAGTAATGCAGTAATACTACACTCTCTTTGTCCTTAAAAAGTCTCATTGTTTGGGTTTTTCCTTTGGAACTGCACCAGGGCCGTGTGTGTGTGTGTGTGTGTGTGTGTGTGTGTGTGTGTGTGTGTGTGTGTAGGGGAAAGCGAGACAAAAGCAGACACAGAAACAGAAACAGATCTCATGCTGGTTCTTTGAATGGTCTCCATTTATATAGAAACATTTCCCAAAATGATTTCTGGAGGTATGTGCTGGTCAGACTCCACTTTCCGGCTTGTGAGCTGTTCCATGTGGAACTACCCTGACCTGGGCTAATATAACTGCCCTGAAAGTTAGAAAGTTAGGCTTTCTAACTTTGCAAACTAACAAATGACTACTTCAGTCCAGTTTTTCCATTAGTAAAATGGGAACAAGAGGGGGTGAAGGATTAAGTGAGATGGGCAGAAAAAATCCAGCTTCGAATTGCTACTCCTCAAAACTGAATGTCTTTCTGCTGCCTCTGAAAATGTTATGTTTGATTATCTCAAGCATAATTTCATGACCATTGTGGCTGAATTATCTTCTGGATTCCAGAAATCTTTCCTAGATTGCCATGGCCATGAATCCATATTGTTGCTCTTTTATGCATCTTTATCTCCGTCTTTTTCTGCCCTGTCTTCTGTGTTGGTGACATTTCACTGACACCCATGTTGTCTGTCCCCTGATCATTCAGGGCTAAAAGGTAGCAGAGGAGAATAGGTGGAACGCTAACACAGGGCTCCAGAAGATCCGTGTTTGAGTCCCAGTGTACTTGCTACATGGCCGTGGGTAAGCACTCAGTCTTTTGAAGTCTCAATTTCCAACCCTGCTAAATGGATGTGACCAATAATAATACCTACTTACAAAGTCATTGTGAATACTGAATTATTACTGCGGGTGAAGTGCTTTGAATAGTGCCTGGCCCGTATTATGAGTCCAACAATAATATCATCAATAATACCGGTGACAGTGATTTTTTTAAACAAAATCACTGCTCTTCTGGAGGCTGGGTCATGCACTGGTACTAAGTTCAGAATTTGAGGAGACACAGAAACATTTCTGTATCTATCAGATTATTAGGAACTGTGAAGATCCAGTTCTCTAGAAGGAAGAGGGCTTTTGTTCTACATTATCCATCCTAAAGAATATGACGCCCCTTCCTTTGCCTCCAGAGGTTTATTTTATTGCTTGATAATGACAGAAGCATCCAGCATAGCTAGATATACGGTCACTTTTAGAGTGCAAAATAAAAGCAAAAGAAGAAAACCTGTCCCTAAAATCTTCCACAATCATAAATGCACCAAGAACCCTGATGGGTGATGGTTTGGTTTCACACCCAAAGTTTCATACTTCTGCCTCTGCTGCTAAGGGACAAGGACGATGTGAAAACAAAATGCTGACTTTCAGGCTTAAGATCAGCACTCATTATTGTAATTCTAAAACCAGGAGGAGAACCAGAACCCAGTCTGAATTATCACCCAATCTTCTTAATAAATGTGGACAGGGAAATCTCAGGAAAGGTGCTGGCTAATAGGCTGGAACAGATATTCCCACACCAAATCCATCCCAATCAGGTAGATTTATTTGGAAAGGACAGTCAGGCAATAATGGGAAGCAATTATTAAATGCAGCGCAGTGAACTTCTGGAGACAGGGAAGGGCCCATGGCTGTCATTTCCCATCCTTCTCTGAAAGGCCTTTGATCACCTAGCCACTCTGTCCCTCCCCTCCATTCAGCAATAATTTGGACTGAAGGCGGCATTGTTCACGTGGAGCTCTTAGGACTAACGAGTCCTCCCCTCCTCTTATGTAACAAACTAGTTAATAGGACTTATGTCATCACCTTTGTCAATCCTCCTGCCCCATTACCCTTATTCTATTTCAAAGTTATGTTAGAAAAAGTTCTTCTGTCGATAAGCCCACCAATTCTAGGATTCCATCTTTTTTTTTGGCAATTCCAATATAAGTTTTTAGGGGTTTTTGACATGGATTATGTTGTCAGACTTCCTGATTTGAATTCTGGACACAACGCATATTAGCTGGGCAATATAACAGACTTTCTGTCCTCAGAGTCCCCATCTGTTAAGTGGGATAATGTAATACAAGCTTCGGTGGGGTGTTGTACTAATTCAGTGAGTTGATAAGAGTTAAGGGCAAGTTAGTTAAGCTAACGCCTTTCGCATCATAAGTGCTCAGTAAATTTTAGCAATCACTGTCATCACCATCACCAATAACATAATTATCATTGTTCTGGGAGTTATCCTTTGCATCTGAGACCCCATAGTTCCGGAACTATCTAATCAGATAGTGTTTAAAATCTTCTTAGGAAGACCTACAACATGGGATGGTGGCTGAAGCATTAGATTGGGTTTAAGATACCCAACCCTTTGTAAACTGTACACAAGTTATTACAAGTAAGATAACTCAGAGACTCTTTTTCTAGCTATACAACAAGGACAATTGAATCATATTTCAAGGTCTGACTTCTCTTCCAGTCTTCTCTGCACTCAAAGCCTTCACTTACTGACTAGAGTGGAAAATATGGCTATGCATGTGACCTAGTGTCAGCATGGTCCACCTTGACCTCATAATGACTGTGTCTTATGTAGTGCAATAGTCAAGACATAACCACTGAGCTAATCAGACCAACACAACAAGAAGCAAGACTTTTGATTTCACTCCCTCACTCAGACTTTGTCTTCCAGTCCTCCATGGTCACAGGACTAGCCAGCTTCCCCAAGATGCCACATAGGACACCTGAGTTACTTTCCAAGAAAAATGTTACATCAATCAGAAATAAAGAACTCCATTTCAACAATAGATACAAAGAAAAAGAAGAAAAAGGAAATTGTCTCAATAAAAATCAGACCATTCTTTTTTTAAAAATATTTATTTACTTTTGAGAGAGAGAGAGACAGACAGACAGAGCACAAGTGGGGGAGAGGCAGAGAGTGAGGGAGACACAGAATCCAAAGCAGGCTCCAGGTACTGAGCTGTCAGCACAAAGCCGGATGTGGGGCTTAAACTCACAAACCATGAGATCATGACCTGAGCCGAAGTGGGAGACTTAACCAACTGAACCACGCAGACACCCTAAAAGTCAGACCATTCTTAAAACCAAATCTATATTATGAATGTACCATAATTTTCAAGGTTGGTGGACCTTGTTGCCTGCATCTAGTTATTCCATCTACCAGGCTAAAGGTCATGAGGAATTTGAACTACAATGAACAAAATGCATCAAGACCTAAAAGATACCACCAAAGACCTCCTTGAGAAACACCATCTTCATGGAACTAGCATTGCCCAGAATGAGTCTTATCAAATTTAAGCAAGCTTATGAAAATAACTCAATCTCAGTAGCTTAGCTCCAGGGGACTTCCTCCCAAAATCCATACAGACCCAAATACCATAATATGAATAGAACCTGCTTTTCAGTAGATAATACATGGTTTTGTTTCATTAGTGAAAGAGTTCTGCATTGTCTGAAACAGTAAAGGGAGAAATTAACTTGGTCTGAGTTGCTGTTTGAGCTAGAATTTTGCAAAGCTGTGTCTCTTAATTCTACCCTGAGTTTAAAATACGGCACACCTGGACACTCTGGTTCTCTCCAGGGAATGTACTAACTCTGGGTTGTTTTATGCATTTGAAGTCCACCATATGGAACAACTGTGTCATTAAAACGGGCATTAAAAAGATTTGTTCACTCAGCTAGATTTAGACAGATAATAATACCTGGCACTTATATAGTGTCTTTCACCTGTCCATCTCAAAGTAAGCAATTTATAAACACATACTGTTACAAACTCTTCATAAACCAGAGCTATAGGTATTTCCCTGTGTGTAAAACAGTTCCAACATGCCATGTAATCAGTCCACACCAAATCAAGAGATGGTACAAAATTTTTTAAAAATTGTGTTAACTAGAAAGAATTTTAAAAGCACTCCAAGAATGTTAAATAAAAATTATCTCAAGGAATAACTACAGACAGAGAAAGAGAGGCTCTTCGTATATGACAAGTAATTTGTTTTCTATTATCTAGCCTTGGATCCGCAAGATTTGCATAATAATAATAATGGTATAAATACTATTACCTAAATTAACTGTGAATGAAATTGGCCAACAGCTCATAACCACTTCCACTTTAGTGTTCTATTCAGTGTTCTGACCATAAGAATTGATAGGATTCTTATGCAATTTCAATTAGGTTTTCCATAATTGTCATCCTATTTGCATGTCTAAATCTTTAGATCTTTTCCTCAATAGGCCAAAACTCAGAGGTGTGGAGGGTTGCTCATTGTGACTTCCAAACCACTGATATTCCTCATAGCTTTATATATGTGTATAACTTACTTATATGTATATTTTTCCCTCCAGCCCCAGTCTCTCTGATCACACAATGTCCACTTTCCCTTTACTTGCACCTTTACTTTGTGACTTTACTTGTGTAGCACAAAACAGTTTTAGGGATTAAATATGACAAACCCAAGGAAAAAAACTCTGGGCTTCAGACTCTATCAAACAGCATGTTGATACAGGTAGCAAACATAGATTAAAAATATGTACTACATATATGCACATCACGTCACAAGAGTATGTCAGATGGGGTAGGACAAAGGTCATAGTATAAAGCTCAGCTACTGGGTTGTGCAAAGTGGGCCAAGAGTATGAGGAGCTTATATTCAAGTGAATAAGGTCTGAATGAACAAAATAAAGCAGTCAATAGTACACTGTATCAGACAATAGGAAAAGATCTCTGTGAATTACCTAGATAATAGATGTTTACTATAAGAATCTTGTGGGGGTGCCTGGGAGACTCAGTTGGTTAAGCATCTGACTCTGAATTTCGGCTCAGCTCATGATCTCACAGTTTTTGAGTTTAGGCCCCACGCCTGGCTCTGTGCTAACAGTGCAGAGCCTGGTTGGGATTCTCTCTCTCTCTCTCTCTCTCTGTTCCTCTCCTGCTTGTGGACTCTCTCTCTCTCAAAGTAAATAAACTTAAAAAAAAAAAGAATCTTGGGGCACCGGGGTGGCTCAGTCGGTTAAGCCTCCAACTTCTGCTCAGGTCATGATCTCACGGTCTGTGAGTTCGAGCCCCGCATCGGGCTCTGTGCTGATGGCTCGGAGCCTGGAGCCTGCTTCAGATTCTGTGTGTCTCCCTCTCTCTCTGCCCTTCTCCTGCTCACACTCTGTCTCTACGTATCAAAAATAAATAAATGTTAAAAAAATTTAAAAAAAAAAAAAAAGAATCTTGTATGAACAGTTCCCAGATCGACTTTCAAAGTATCAATTTTTAAAGAGGTTATTATCAGTAACACAGAAAAGAGATTGAAAACTTAAATAATGGCAGAAACTCACTAGTCAACACTAGTGGGTGAAGCATGTAGCTGTATCATAACAGAGAGAAGTACATAATAATAATAGTTTCCTGTGATGTATATCTTAACAGAAATTTTTCTATGAACATATAAATGACTAGGTTTATATATATATAGATAATCTTATATGTAAATACATGGTAATTAAATGTATATACACACTCATGTACACATATACTGTATATCCTTTTTTTTTTTTAAATAAATGCGGGGGGACCATTGAAGTAGAAAACATACATGCACCTTTGAAAGGGGTAGCTGCTCCTCCGTTCTAAGTAACCACTGCCATACAAGAATGTGAGCCCAGTGTGGACAGATATTTTGACTTCTCAACAAGAACTGCAAATTTGAACTTTTTTAATAGGAAAGTTTTTCATTTCTAAATGTTGACTCCAATTACTTTTAAATCCTGCACACGTCAACCAACAGCACATCCGTTTGTCAAACCTTGCTTATTGGATAAAAGCTTATAATCTCCGGTGTTCAAGAAAGTGTGTTTGTCATGCTTGGGTAGAAACTATGATTTATTTATGATTTTGTTTCCGGCACCCACAGAAATAAAGATTTATATCATAAAGTTCACTATTTAGAAAAATTATGTTCCATTAACAAAATGAAAAGGCAATCTACAGAATGGGAGAAAATATTTGCAAACCATATATCCGATATGGTAAGTATCCAAAATATATAAAGAAATAATATAACTCAATAACAAAAAACCCAAATAACCCAATTAAAAAATGAGCAAAAGACCTGAATAGTCATTTCTCCAGATAAGAAATTCCAATGGTCAGCAGATATACAAAAAGGTGCTCAACATCCCTGATCATCAGGGGAGTGCATATCAAAACCACAAGGAGATATAACCTCACACTTGTTAGGACAGCTATTATTTAAAAAAAAAAAAAAAAGGTAACAAGTGTTGGCAAGGATGTGGAGAAAAAGGGGACTCTGATACAACTGTTGGTGGGTATGTGAATTGGTTACAGCCATTATGAAAAACAGAATAGAAGTTCCAAGGGAATTAAAATAAGGATCTCAAAGAAAAATATTTGCACTCTCATATTCATTGAGGCATTATTCACAATAGCTAAGGTATGGAAACAACCTAAATGTCCATCAGTGGATGAATGGTTAAGGAAAATGTAATATATATATATAGTGAAATATTATTAAGCCTTTAAAATGAAGGAAATCCTGTCATCTGCAGCAATGTAGATGGACCTAGAGTACAGGATGCTGAGTGAAATAAGACACACACGGAAAGACAAATACTGAATGGTCCCACATATATGTGGAATCTAAAAACAGTAAAACTCAAAGCAGAGAGCAGAATGGTGGAGTGACTTGGGGCCTATCAGAAGCAAAAGGTGCCCATTTCCATGAATAAAAACTATTCAGTCTCTAGTATTTTAAATATGACACCCAGTTTCAATAAAAGAAAAAATATGAGATTATGATAAAAAGCCACAAAAAAACTGTCAAGAGATAAGACAATCAACAGAATCATATTCAAATATAGAACAGATGTAAAAACATCATAGAAATAAAAATAACCACGATTACCATATTAAAGTCTGTAATGGAAAAGATGGACAATATGAAGAGCGAATGAATAATTTCAACACAGAAGGAAACCAAAAAAGACTCAAATGGAAATTCTATTAATAAAAACATAGTAACAGAGATTTTTAAAAATGTCTTCAACAGAATTTACATGTAGACTTGACACAGCCAAAGAAAGAACCGGTGTCCTTGAAGATAGATCAATAAAAGTTACCCAAACTGAAACACAAACCAAAAAAAAAAATGTGCTAAAATAAAATAGAATATCCAAGAGCTATGACATAATATCAAACATCCTAACATGTATAACTGGAATCTCAAATTGGTGAAAGACTAGTTGCTCTGACCATGAGACTGATAAAAGGCAATAATGCCCTCCCTCAACACTGCTATTCAACATCATACTAGAAGTCCTAGCCTGTGCGATAGGGCAAGAAAGAGAAATAAAATTCATACAGATTGAAAAGGAAGAAATAAAACTGTTTCTGGTCACAGACAACATGCTTATATACATGGAAAAATGACAATCTATTTGAATCTATATAATAAATGAATTTAGCAAAGTACTAAAGTCAATAAATGCAAGATACTAATCAATAAATGAAAATATAGTGTATGTCTACATAATAGCAAGAAACAAGGGAATATAAATTTTCAAAAAGAAAAAAGGTACCTATTACAATAGCTCCAAAAAATAAAATTCTGAGTACAAATCTAACAAAATATATTTAGAATCTGTATGCTTAAATCTACCAAACACTGATGAAAAACTCAAATAAGACCTAAATAAATGGAAAGATATATCCTGTGATGATGATAAGGCATCAATTCTCCAAAGAACTGATCTTTAAGTTCAATGTTTTATTGTTTTTGCTCGCAAGTTTCTCTGGCAATACCAAAGTGTGGACCAATTTCCTTCTCCATGATAATAAAAATATATAAAAGCCTCTAAATATACCCCATGCTTTTTAGGTTTGCTGCTATTTAGCTTGACTACACTTTCTCAAGTTATTCACCAAGCTTTATCAGCCCCTTCAAAGCTTATTATTAGGATCATCAGGCAGGAATGTATTACCTGCCACAACTTCAATAGTTTCCAAGTGTTCCAAATTTCTTTCACTATTTTACTCATTAAGGAATTAATTGTCTTCAGCATTTGTGAGAAAGTTTAAGCTCCAAGAACGTTTACATTTAAGTTTCAAAGGAAAATGAAGAGTAACATGTAAATGCCAAATTCTAGAACTGTCAGTTTTTATATTACCAAGGACCTCACTGTAGGAAGAAATGGAACTAAAAATAAGAAAATGTTTGTCAACAGATATCTGAGTATAATTATAATAGAAAGTTGAACAGATATGTGGGAAACATTTTGTATGTGTAGAATCAGATTTAAATACATTAGATCTCAGGGGAAAAACTCATGTTCCCAAAATTCTAATCATGCAAACGTTCTAGGACCCACCAAGAAATTACTCTTCTATGTGGAGAAAGAGTAGCTCACTAGACCTAAGGCATTAGTTCCATATCCTCCCCTCAACCATACTCAGTTCTCTTTGATGGGTCTGCAGCACTAATAGTAAGGAGTGAACAATGTCAAAGTACTAAATTTTGCAGTTATTTCCTGTACATAAATGTTCCGCTTTCTGTGCTTTTGTGAAGAATTCAAAATTGTATGACAGGAAAATGGAATTCTGCTAATTCTTCTGTATATGCAAAATCACTCTTACTCCTCAACATTTTTCTCTCAGCCTCTCAAATAAGACTGATGCTCCTGGGCACATCGCCATGTTTATCCTGTAGCATTTCAAGACACCCAACCCTCCCTACTCAGCGAGCCAGCTAATTTCCAGGGGCACATGGGTCAACCTGAGAAGCAAAGAAATACACCATACTTTAGTGGCAGCTGCTTGGTATCATGTTCAACCATGTCATTAAGATGCCTTTGTGAGCCATGACTACATATCTCAAGTTAGCAAATCAACCAACTTCCATGTAATATCATACAAAGGTATTTGGCTTTCAAACTGAGACAGGAATAAAAGTAACCCAAAAAGGACTCACATACTGATTGAGGCAAGCATTACCTCCAATATACTTTTAATGGAATCTACAGAAAAGAGAGATTTTAGACACATCAAGTCAAAAATCAAAAAGATTTGCATATCTAATATGTATATATGTATATGTATACAGATATGTATATGTAATATGTGTATGTACTTTGCCTGACAAATGACTTCATATTGGATATGCATTGCCCTGAAACCAACACACGTTACTATAAAGAGTCAAATAAGAATACCAATAAGGTGACACGTTAAAGGTAAAATGACAAGTAATCTGAAAATACATAGATGGTAACTAAAAACTATAAAAAGAAGATTTTTTTATACTGACGACGTTTTTTCCTGCACTGTGGTGGTTAAAAGCCTTAATTCCATTGTCTTTATTTCCTTTTAGTTCATTCTCACTATTCTCTAACAAACTAAAAAATAAAAAAATCAACCTCCCTTTGGCCATCTCATTGTGAAAATACCCTCATTATTCATTACAAAAATATAATTCCTTCTGTTATCTTGACTTCCATGTTTCTTCCCACTCTTCACTGCTTTGCTCAAAGCTGACTTGTGCTCAATGTCAGATTTCTCCCTAAGAACTGCACCTGCCCCATTATATCTAACCAGCTCCTATCTCTGTGGACCTCAGGTCCCTCTCCAACTAAGGTGTGACTACTGAATACAAGGGCAGGCCAGTGGAGATGGGGGCATGGGCAGTCCTCATACACTTTTCCTACATCACATCTCAACAACTAAGGGCAATTACTTTGTAGCTGCCCAATCCTTGTCCTGCTTTCGGAAAATGCCACTCGAAATCACCGATGCTCTGAAAACCTCAGATGCTACTTACAGATTTGCATGTCATTTGTTCCTCTGTCACTGTTCTGTGCTACCCATGCTGCAACCTACGGTTATGCCCCCTTCTTTTCATCTGGCATTCCCCCACAGTGATGTGAGCCCTTTTTGTTCAAAGCATCTTCCCATGAAACAGATTAGACAATTCCTCTTAATCATAAGCTCTGACTGCTCTGTCTTCTGTCTTCGAACTTATGGCAAGCTCTATTTCACCTCCACCTATAGTAAGTCAAGAGCATCAAAGACTCACTTGACAGTTCCTGCCTCCAGTCATTAACAGCATGTTCAAGATAGAATGCAATAAAAATGGCAATACATTTCTGATTCCAAACAAATGAAGTAGACACATTTCTCCCTATTCCTCCCTATTCTTCCCTATCCCTACCTAAGTATAGCTAAAACCTTGAATGTTCTATATAAAAAAATATTAAGACTGAAAGGGGGGAAGAGAACATATACTGCCTAGGGAACCAACAAACTGGACTTGGGACCAATGGCAGACATGGCAGTGTGTTCCCTGTGTCTTCTTTTTATCTCCTCTCTCTCCCACACTGGGTATTTGAGAAGGCTGTAATACGGGATAGCTACTTTGGAAAAAGTTCCCACAGTTTCTCATAAAACTATACGTATGACTACCTTACATACATAAATTCCAATTCTAGATATTTCTGCAGGAGGAATTAAATCATATTGTCACAAAGGACTAATAAAGTAATGTTCATAACAGTTTATTCATATCAGCCAAAACTTTGGAACTGCTCATGCGTCCATTTATAGAAAAATGGGTAAAGAAGCTGTGATTTGCTCATAACATGAAATACTACTCATCAGGAAAAATACATTCAATGATATGGACAAATCTTAAAGATATTGTGCTAAGTTAAAGAAGCTAGACACGAGTAGAACATACTGCATAATTTTATTTATACTAAATTCTAGAACATGCAAAAACTTCTATAGTTAAAAAAATCAGGTTTGTTTTTGTCAGTGGGGAATGGGACAAGATTGGCTGGGAATGGCCATTATGAAACTTTCTGGTATAATGAAACTATTCTATAACTTGAAAGAGGATTACATTACATAGGTGTATATATTTGCCAAATTTTAGCAATGATAGATTTAATGCTTCGTTTCATTGTACATACCTTTCGCATCAGAGATTAAAGAAATATTGAACTCTAGTTAATGGTATTCATGTCAAAATATTTAGAAGAAAATGTAGTAACATCTCTAATTTACTTTGAAATGCAACAAATATATTATGGCTGAATGGATGGGAAAATATATGGTAAGTAAGCATTGTTAAGTGATAATGGTAGAATCTGAGAATATGAGTATAGGTATCTACTGTAAACTTTTTTCTTTGCTGTATGTTTGAAATGTTTCATATTAAAAACTTAGCAGAAGAATTGATTACATACACATACACACACACGATTACATATATATGTATACACACACACACATATATATATATATATACACACACATATATATATATATACACACACATATATATATAAAGATCCAGCTTATGGTCACCATATGACATTCCCAAAATCTTGGTGAATTTCTGTAAGAAATATATCTTTTTTCATATCGAGCATCATAGAATTTCTAAGTATTCATATACAAAACAGCAATAGAGTTATTTTTAAGGCATTAAAAATTAAAGAAAATCAAATCCACAAAATCCTTTCTAACACTGAGTGCTCATAGAGAAAATAATAGAAGGCATTATAGTGAGGAATAAAACTGGGCAGAATGCATGTTTGGAACCAGCGTGCTTTGATGCAAGAACAGGTAATACCTAGTAAAAGTGCTTTCCTGAGGTTTGTCCAGTCGTCTTTGTGTGTTTCACTTGAGATGAAATGGGATGGCCCAGGAAGTACAATAATAAAGTAGTCATCTCTTGAAACTTTGATTGGAATGATAACAGAGAATGGTAAATTGTCCTGGAAGGGCTAAACAGTGAAAAGTTTCCTAATGGGTATACCTGTGGAAACTGGGAGTCCTGGCCTGAAACAGGTGACCTCTCATGATTCCTTGTAGCTTACCTCATTCATAATACTGAGATAGAATCTGACCTATGCTATCAAAACTCTTGGATTCATTTAAACACAAGGACATTGATCTTTAGTAGTGAAACTGTCTTGAGAAATTCAAAATTCTGTTAATGGATTATTTCCCTATTAGACAAGTAAGTCAAAATACTACGGAAATCAAACTGAACATCCTTAGCAGGAATAAGAACTTTGAGTATATCTTATATACCCATCCCATATAAAAACATATATACTTTTTAGGGGCGCCTGGGTGGCTCAGTTGGTTAAGCGGCCGACTTCGGCTCAGGTCATGATCTCACGGTCTGTGAGTTCGAGCCCCACGTCGGGCTCTGTGCTGATGGCTCAGAGCCTGGAGCTTGCTTCAGATTCTGTGTCTGCCTCTCTCTCTGCCCCTCCCCTGCTCACTCTCTGTCTCTCAAAAAATAAATAATAAATTTTAAAAAAAACATATATACTTTTAATGCCCATATGTCTTCTGTTAAAAATAAAAACTAGTGTTTAGGAATAGCTGTTTCCTGATAAAACTACCCATCAACTTCTTTGCCAGACAAATGCAGCTCATACGTTGACACATTTCAGTCCATCTGTATGTACAGCATGTTCCACATCCCAATTACAACACAGGCGTCTTAAGTTTAAATGAGACAAAACAAACATAAAATTAGCACTGGTGGGAACCCCCTGCCACTCAATTTGTGTTGGGTTTAACACCTTCTTATTTTATATATCCGTCCACATAAACAGTTTTATATTACCCACTGATATGGTGGCTTCCAACAACTCAACATTGAGCTGTTTAAAAGCACTAATTAGCAGCTTTAATACAGAAGGGAACACATAGATTAGAAAAATCCTGTAAACCCCAAATACCCCCTGGGCCCTGCCATTTGTGTGTAAAATAACTCAATAAAAAATATATACTCTATTGTTAATCACAAGACCTTTCAGGAATATAATCAATCACAGAAGAAATATGAACCATGCCTTTATAAACAAAAAAAGAAAAATGATACCTTCCATTTAAGCTGAGCATGTGAACCATCACAACGAGCAGATGAATTTATAACACTAAGCACACTTCATAATAGTGATAAAAAATATTACAAGTGTACGTACATCCAATTGACATATATCCGTTGCAGTCAATTTTAGCACAACTGGCAACATATTTATTAAATTAACACATCATTTATTTCTTTCTATCACTTCTACTAATACCAAAGCCATATATACATGTATATGAACTTTAACAGAAAATAAAGCAAATAATCTTCAAGTATTTTTGCACTATTTGAAAATACAGAAACATATTTAACTTTCAAAGGATTCCAGGAACACATTTTTCTATAATTGGGAATGTCCATATAATCCAATTATTTCTTTCTAAGTAACATTTAACATAGCTAGCTATTTATAACTTAAAGGAATGTTTTTCTTTTCCCCAACTTTCCATGTACCTTGATCAGATAATTCTACTAGTTAATATTTCTAGTACATGTAAATAATTATATCCTGAGTGCTTTAAAATTACACTAATTCCTACACCATTAAGGAAGGAAAATGTTTCTAGTTTTTGATGCATTATAAGTGGGAGATATTAATTTCTAGATGAAATTATGCATAAGCAGGGGGAACGCTTTGTACTGAGTTAATATTTAAACATAAAATGTTAAGTATCTCAGGAATTATGGATGATTAAAAGCAAATAGGGCAACACAACCATACTGTATTTGGATTGTGGGACCCTCTCCCGTTTGCACAATTTTCTACCCTCCCAAAGCAAAAAGCGTCTTCTTATATTTTAAAATTGTTTAGCTGTCAGGATGGATGGTTCGAACAGTAGCAAACACTTGAAACCAAAGAAATGGCATTCTTCGGTAAATATGTTTATGCTATGTCATATAAGTGAATTATAAACAGTAGAGTAACCTTTTTGTTTTTATCGTTAATACTTTGTCATTTTACAAACTGCCAGTAAGCAATACAATTTCCAAAGCAAGTTTTGAAAACTTGGAGGAAATTAACTCATACCAAGTTATATATGTTATTTTCTAACGTAGTACTAATCATACTTCACTATTTTGGCTGAGTAGCTTTTTAAAACTATACTGAATGATGGAATTGTCCCATTTTAAGTAGAAATTTCCACACAATGGGTAATTTCAATTCTTTCCAGCTTTATTCCACTATTAGAAACATATTTAGTCAAGGACCTCACATATTTACTATGAATATATTTTAATGTATTTTCAAAGCAAAGAAATAAAGCAGGTTGACCTGTTCGTTTCTCCTTTCATGTCTTGCTTTAAATGGTGTTTTATGTTATAGGCTAATGAGAACCTAACAGTGTACTTAATGTACTTTGCATATAGCATTTCACTAAAGACCCAGCGTTTCATCTGGGAGGGCGGGCTGCCATGAGACTTGAGCAGTTGTACATAAGCTGAGATTATGTTTACAGTTAGCCAAGCCTTTTAGAGACAGATTCTATGCTTCTGGCAAATATGGAGCTATACACCCTTCACTATTTGTGACAAGTGATACTGTCTCTTTGTAAATTTGTGTCTTCCCACTATGACAAAATTGGAGTAAAACTATAAGAGTTTAGATGAGAGTTCTTTATAGGCCTGCTGCATTAAGTTACAGGACCACTGTCGTAGGTTCCTAGGACTGCTCAAGCAAAATATCACAAACTAGGTGGCTTAAAACAGAAATCTCTTGTCTCACAGCTCTGGAGGCCCAAAATCCAGAATCGAAATTTTGGTGGGGACTTGCTCCCTCTGTAATCTGTGAGGAAGAATTCTTTCTTGCTTCTTCCTGGCTTCTGGTGATAGCCATCTATGCTTGGCATTCCTTGGACTATAACTGTAACACCCCCCTCTCTTCCTCTGGAGTCACATGGTAGTTTCCCCTGTCTTCACACCATCTTCTTAGAAGGACACTGAGCATATTGAACTAAGAGCCCACTCTACTCCAGTATGACCTCATATTCATTATTTACATCTGCAACAATCCTATTTCCAAATGAAGTCACGTTCTGAGGTACTAGGGGTCAAGACTTCAGCTCATCTTTGTGTGTGGGTGGAGGAGGGGGTACAGGATTCAACCTATAGCAGCCATTAACCAATATCAGATGTAAACCTAAATTGGTATGCCCAAGCCTAAACGGCTAGCTAAGATCTTTCTCTGGACCATCTCCTCTCTTCTTGGAGGAGTTCCATTGCTTGGGGATGGCATCGTGGGGCGAGTCACTTTTCTCCATCAGATGTCAATCAAGCAGAAGAAAGAGTAAAGTGAAGAAATTAGGATTTCTAAGTATCACACATGGACCACAGTATAACTACAAACATCCAGTCTATGATGATTATCTTTCTAGAGGACTTACAATGTACCGTCAGACCTAAAAAGTAAGGAAAACACCTTCCTCTCTCTTGCCACTCTTTGTTCTAAGAAATTCCTTTGGATAAATACTCCCTTAGCCCCCTAGGAGTGCCCTGCTTTTCATCAACTTGATCTGGAGCTCACGGAGGTCACTAATCTCCAGAGCCATTGACATCCTCCGATTCACCAATGGAAAAACCACCATTTAAAAAAAAAAAAGTGAAGCATGGGTTCAAGAAACAATGTGTGAGGGGCAGATTTACATTACCACCCACTTCAGCCTTTGTCTTCAAAGTGCTTTCTGCAGAGTATTAAATGGTGTTTGGCTTTTTTTTTTCTTTTTTGTTTTTCTCTTTTTGGACAGGAGGAGAAGTCAATGAGATTTTTGAAAAGGCTCAGAACAGAGAGATCACTTTTGAACAAATGACATGTAAGGCAAGATAAATTTACATTTTTCAGCCTCATGAAAAACAAGGACAGCTTTGTCTGGGATTCACTAAGAAGTCATTGAAGGTAAGCACCGGCTGCCCATTGGTCACGATGGAGGAAAACCCAGAGAAACGTAAGCTAAAGAGTTTATATGTAACCATAGGTTGAATGTCCCCAACTCCCCACAAAGGCCTTTCATTTCCATTTGGAATGAGTACACGATAACCTAGACCGGCCAGCCCCGCAGTCACCAAGCAAAGCTTTTGACATTTGCCTAATTATCTTTTCTCATCATCAGTCATTTCTTGAAGTCTCGGCTTCATTCAGATGCCAGGTATTTCTGAAATTAATCATGTCATTGAAAGCGGCATCTTTTCATGTAAACGGACTTTATTATCTGGATCAGAAAGCCCCTTCTTTGAGTAGTGAAAGCCCATTTGTAGGAAGAGTGTCTGAAATCTGACATGCTGCCTTCCCAAGAAAGGTTCTTCGTGTTGACCTCCCAGCAAGCACCAAGCATTCGTCACTGTAAGCTTTGTGTGTGTGTGTGTGTGTGTGTGTGTGTGTGTGTGTGTGTGTGTGTGCACGCCTGCGTGCAGCTAAGAGCCTTGGCCTGGCTGCATGCTAATTTGCCCCATTGTTTCAGGGTGACTGCTTTTCTAGTATTTAGGAACAAAGCCTTTTTGCATAAGCCCCTACCTACAATTATTTTATGTTAACCTCAAGGGCCATCATTTTATCTTTATTGCAACTATATTACGAGATGCCAGAGCTTCTTTGTCTCCTTGTAAGGCTGCGGATTATAGACAGGGGTTAGCTTGATACCAGGACACTCCTCTTTCATTTATAGGCATTTTACAAATGTTTGAGGGCCCTGGACTAGACCAACACGTGGCTTTGCCCAGCCTCTTTGAATTTAGAAAGGGGAGGAGGAAAATGCTTCGAAGAGCTTGGTGAAGGGCCGTCAAATTCAATTTTTAGGTGTATAAAACTTGGTCCAGAAAGGATAGGCAAATGAGGAATTAGAAAGCAAGAAATTCCCACTTATAGAAGTATCACCAAAACTGGAACAGGGCCTCGAAAAGGGTTGCATACTTAGATTCCCAGCATTGGCTGGAATGTTATCTAATCACAGACTTTCCTCCACTTGTGATGGGGTTACATCCCGATAAACCCATTGAATGTTGTAAATATCCTAAGTCAAAAATGCCCCTAACCTACCAAACATCATAGCTTAACCTAGTCTACTTTAACGTGCTCAAAACACTTACATTAACCTACGGCTGGGCAAAATCATCTACTACAAACACTGGTTTATACTAAAGCACTGAACAGCTCGTGTAATTTATTGAATACTGTACTGAAAGTGAAAGCCAGAATGGTTGCATGGGTACAGAACGGTGGCAAGCATATCAGTTGTTGACCTTTGCAGTCACGTGGTTGATCACCTTTGCAGTCACGTGGCTGACCAGGCACTACAGCTGCCACTAGCCCAGCATAAGAAGAGAGGATTCCGGGACACATCGCTGGCCTGGGAAAAGATCCAAATTCAAAACTGGAAATACAGTTTCTACTGGATGCATATCATTTTGCGCCATCCCGAAGCCGAAAAATCCTAAATTGAACCACTGTAAGCCAGGGACCTTCTGTAGCTAGTAGGTTCGCCCGATGATAAACCAACTCCGGTAACACACTTCCAATAGAAAAGCAAAGCCTGCCCTTGTGTGTATAGTGACAAACAGAAAGTTCTTTCTACATCCCTGACTCACATTCCTTTTGTTCTGTGCTTTAACAACTAAGTGTTAATGATGGGATATTTGTCCTCTGACACGAGTACAGAAGAGTAATATTAACTACCTGCATCCCTCCCTCCTATGTGGAAATAAAATTAATGTTGTGACACAAGCTGACAAAAACCAGGAAATTAAAAGTTAAGGCTGAGACTCCTTCGTGATATTTTACCTTTTTTGGTTATTGTAAAATGAATATAGTGAGGATAATTTGCTTGGAGGAAAGACCTAATCATGGAGTTCATCAAGAAAGAGTAAAAAAAATTTTTTTAAATCTATTTTTGTTCTCTTCAAGCCAACTGAGAGCTGGTTTTAAAAAGTACCCCACTTTCTCTTACCCCTCCATTTTCTTAAGCCTGAAGAATTTCTTAAACCAAAGGAAAAGAAAAACCTCCTCTTCATATTTTGCAAAAAGGCTAAGTAAGTAATACTTTCCCCATTCTTTAAAACAAATGGACCTGGACCAAACAAAATCAAGTATGTCCTAAATCGAAATCAGGAGTGAGCACAGATTGTCTAGAATTTGGAAATACAATTTTGGAGTGTTCCATTAACATCCAAAGTCCTATAGGAAAAACAAACATAAAAATCTGCTTTTGAGAGGCCGTATTTAAGGAAGACCTCAACCCCTCCATTCTTTGGCCGTGTTTGAAGATCAGCCAAAAGGGAGAAAAGGGAGTATAAATTCAAGGAATGAAGCTCTAGGCTGTAGGCCAGAAACTCGGAACATTCATCTTTTCCCCTTTGCTGAGAAGAGTGTTTCTGGGGAAGAAGTTCCATGATGGGCTTGTTTCTAAGGGCTTTTCTGAACTCCAAAAAAAAATGATTATAAACTTTACCTTCCTCCCTGCATCTGCCTTCAGTCATGCGGATCTTGGACTCCTTTCATCTCTTGGGTTCACTGTTACAACCACAAATGGCTTATTAATGCCCTGTTTTACCTTCCTTTCTATTTGGAGAGACGGTCCGATGCTATCTTATTTTGCAACAATATCGTCACCTCCTGGGCTGCTCATAATTTCCATAGCTATTTGCACATAACATTTCAGGAAGTTGCTAAATTTTATCCAGAAGCGTTAACCATAAGAACTAGACTTAAAGCTTCTTGAAGTCAGGCTTCTCAAATACAATGGCAATTCTTACAAAATCAAAAGGCAGGCTATGGAGTCTGACAAAGGATACCTTTCTAATACATGAATTTATTTATATGAAAAAAACCAGTGAAGATTCTTTGAAACGGGCACTATTTAACAAACTTGAAGATATACAATCCTGTTTGTTCACATTATCTGTAATACTGAACCCACTAAATGATAGTAGCAAAGATTCTTAACAAAATCTGTCAAAGCAAACAGCAGTTATCAATGGGAAATCATGTGAGGGGCGCCTGGGTGGCTCAGTCGGTTAAGCATCCGACTTCGGCTCAGGTCTTGATCTCCTCACATGGAGCTCTCTGCTGTCAGCACGGAGCTCACTTTGGATCATCTGTCCCCTTCTCTCCCTGACCCTTCCCTGCTTGTACTCTGTCCCTCTCAAAATTAAATAAACGTAAAAAAAAAAAAAGAAAATCCTGTAAGATGTCCACAAAAGACCATCACTATCCACTAATTAATGGTCTTTTATCTATTTATTTCTTAGGACAATAAGAACTGAAAATTCTACCCTTGCTTCGATGCCCATATAGATGTAGATACAGAGCCAGGGATCAGGCAAGCCTCAACTCCTAGCAAAAGGTAAGTTACATATTTTCTAAAAAATTTGCTTATATTTATTAGAGTCAAACCAAAGACTGGTGGGCTACACAGGTTGTGTTTGTATAGAACTGGCATACCTAGGAAGTTTAGGAGTTAGTAGTGTCCTGTATAAAAGGGATACACGAGGGGCTGTGACAGCAGGGACAACTAATCTAAACTCATCATTAAGGGAGTGTTGTCTGCTGGGAAATCTAAAAGGCAGGAGCAAAGCTAATCAGTTAAATTAGTCCTAGGGATTTCCAAAATTGTTCTGATTTGAAGTTCTGTTCCTGGACTGAAGCTTTTTTTTTTTTTTTTAGGAGAAGAGAGTCTGCAAACACCAAGGCCCTCTCTCTCTAGGCTGCTGCTTTGGAAAAGTAGACATTTTTTTCCTACAAAGTGAAATACAGGGATTAGAAATTGGGGCTGCAGATCCCACTCATGGCAGCTGGGGCTTGAAGGCCTTTCTGTGCTGTAGCCCTTGTCTTTGAAGAGAGTATACAGGATGGAATTACAAAACCTCTCAGCTAAGTGTCATCAAGGAATTTGGTAGTTTAGAGCTAAAAAACCTATTTTATCACATTCGACTTCTATTTCTTACCAATGAACTTCTCCAATTCTTTTATTAAATTAAAAAAATGACTTACTATTCTTTAGGAAGGCAACAATATTCCTACAGTACTTGGCAAGCTGCGGCGATCACACTGGAAAGAGCTTCTAACACGGCTTCGAGACTGAAGTGAATGGCATCTATCTTGCCTCCCAATCAACCTAAAATTGGTGGATCTGGAGTTCCACTATCCATCTAAATTTCAGATGAATAATAATCCCAGACCCTGGGAGGAGACACAAGTTGCCTTGATTCTTTCCTAAGTTGGAGAAGTCAAAGCTGTCTCAAAAAGAGTTTCACAGTTCACCCTGCCCTTTCCCCAAATCTACTCAACTTCAGCCCTGATTGCTGCAGGAGTACCTGAAGTAGTCTGTCTACATGTGAAGGAGTAGTCCGGGTGTTACGATCAGGATGCCCACACAATGGCCATGAGCCTCTTTGTAAAATATCTCCCATCAGGGGAGTTCAGGGGAAACTCGGGGATTTACAAAATTGTAGAGCTTAATATCCCATGTTTTCTGGCTCACATTTCCTCAAGAAGAACTGCAAAGGAAAACCAGGTAAGAAAGTTATTTGTATATTCTAGGTCTACAGTAGTGTGCGTTGCCTTACATAATACTTATGCTGTTAAATATATATGTAAATCCTTCCCCTTTTGTTATTATTTGGTAAACCTGATCTTGATTTTACATTGAATTTTACTGAACGTCAGAAATTGTAGCTCTTCATTCTGAACAATCTTTGTTTCAGTTGGCAAATACTTCAGGGATAATTCAAGATATGTAATTCATCTAATATTTAACTGTCCAACATGCACACAGTGCTGTGCTGGAGAATTAGACAAGTGCTACCTTTGTTATTTATAAAATAATAGATGCACACACATGGACATACACCTATATTTCCGCATTATATTTTTCATAAATAGTGTATTTCTTCATAAGAGCAGTCTAGCACCGTGATTCAGGGTATGGGTTCCAGAGCCAAACTACCTGTGTTCCTGGACTTGATCTGTCACTTACTGGCAGTGAGACCTTGGGCAAAGTCATGTCTAACATCTCTGGGCACCTTGTTTACCTGAAATATATGATGATGATCATAGTAGAGCCTACATCAAGGAGTCTTCATGAGAATTACATCCAGAGAGAAGACTGGCTGAGACCTAATAGACAGTGACTAAACATTAGCTAATATTGGTGTCTCTTCCACTATAAATAGAACAATAATAGTACCTTCTCTATCGGGTGGCTGGGAGCATTAAATGAGTTAAGGCATTTAAAGTTTTAGATGCTGTCATTATTATAATCATCATTAGAGATGTATTAGCAAAATACTATAAGAAAGCACAGGAGATGAGGATGGGGAGAGATTAATTTAGACCTAGAGTTTTGGCAAAGACATCAGAAAGGAAGTGGAATCCAAACTGCCCTTTAAAGGATGAGTAGGATTTTGATACAGACAGAGAGATTTTCTGGCAAAGACAAATGAAAACAGTCTGAAAAGATCCTTAAAGAGAAAAATACTGGGGGGGCCCGTGTGTAAGGGATGGATGTCGAAGACTATGGGCGAAGGTATAGGACAGGTGTTGGAAGATTAGTCTGGAAAAGTGTATTTAGGCCATATTATTTTTTTAACTTCTTTTTATTATTGTTATTGAGAGACAGAGAGAGACAGAACATGAGCATGGGAGGGGCAAAGAAAGGGGGAGACACAGAATCTGAAGGAGGCTCCAGGCTCTGTGCTGACAGCACAGAGCCCAGCGCGAGGCTCGAACTCACAAACTGCGAGATCATGACTTGAGTCAAAGTCAAATGCTTAACCGACTGAGCC
Source organism: Paguma larvata (assembly GCA_030068075.1). NCBI lineage: Eukaryota > Metazoa > Chordata > Mammalia > Carnivora > Viverridae > Paguma > Paguma larvata. The sequence continues at coordinate 56,099 of JAINVK010001184.1, forward strand.
ACCCAGGCACCCTAGCCCATATTATTGAAAGTTTTCAGTAAGTTACAAAAATAGATAAGCTAATAAATAAATAGATGGGCTTTGTGCTATAAACATTTTGAAGCCAGTGGAGTTTTTTTTTTTTTTTAAGAAAAAAAAAATCACATGATTGACTCCATTTTATGTAGCATCAAAGGTAGCAGGGAAAATAAATCAGAGAGAAAAGAGTGTGGAAAGAGGAAGCCAAGCTACAGCAGCAGAATAGTAAAAACGTAATCAATACACAAATGGCAGAGCAATAAAAAGAGTTTGGGAAGGGGCTTGGGGGATAGGCAAAATGAGGGAATGGCATCAAGAGGCAGCAACTCCTAATTATGAGTCGCGGGATGTAATATACAGGATGGTGACTCTAGTCAATAATACAGTATTGCATATTTGAAAGTTGCTAAGTGAAGAGATTGTACGAGTTCTCATCACAAGAAAAAAATCTTCTAAGAAGATGTGTACAGGTAATTTTCTTGAATAGAGAGTAATCATTCAAGAGCTCAAAACTTAAAGTTTAAATATTGAATGTCCGGCAGTCAACAGGAAGGCCCAGCAGCTCCACCCTCCCGAGTGACAGGCCATCTTCAGACGCAGCCTTTCTGTGCCCATTTTGAGACAACTTTGGATCACTTACTGCAGCTAATCTAGATGCCCTTTAATATTGTGAACAAATAGACCATCTGGTATTCTGAAGCCCATGTGGGCAGAAGCCTACTCCTTTGAGATATATGGCATGTAGGTTGCTGTCTTTACAACTCCTCTCTCTCCACCATTGTGTTCTCAGCCTTTATTTCCAAGAGACATTTTTAGTCTTTCAAAAGGAATAAAGAAAGAAAGAGAGAAGGAAGAGAGGGAGGGAGGGAAGGAGAAAGAGAGAGGAAGGAAGGTAGGAAGAAAGGAAGAGAGGGAGGGAGGGAGGAAGGGAGGGAAGAAGAGAGAGAGAGAGAAAGAGAGAGAGAGAGAGAGAGAGAGAGAGAAAGGAAGGAAGGAAGGAAGGAAGGAAGGAAGGAATCATACTGATATGATCTAAGAAGATCATCAGTATGGTTTTTTGTTTGTGTGTTTGTTTGTTTGCATTGAAGAAGGTACCACTTCTTAAGCAGTCTCTGTGTCCTTTCCCAACCACCCAGACCCACAATGGATATCACATGAGAGAAACCTAAAAGGACAGATGATGGAGACATGAAACTTAAACCTTGCTGTTTATTCTCCAGCAAGTTAATGTTAGGGTATTGACATCCAGTCCAGAGTCTAACTGGTACCTCTAAAATCTCATTTAGAACATTCCTAAACACCATACATAGCCAATTCTCTCTTTGAAGATTGTTCCCTGTTAGTACTACCACAGGGGAAAAACAAAGAAAGAACAGACAGAAAATTTATACTGTAGTTCACTACTGTGTGACTTTTGCAGTAGTTATTCTCTTCAAAACAATCTACTCTGCTCAGTTAAATCACTGCATCAGCAAATCAGTTACTCATCAAGCTGGACCACGGATTTTATCTTGTTCAGATATTCAAAACATGACATTGCTTGAATGAACTGAGCGAGAGCTATGCTTTTCATTTCTGAAAAATCCTTTATTTTCACAGAATATCATGTTATCCTATCCTATCCTGATAGGGGAATTATTTATTGCTTTTCCTTGTGAAATTTCTCATGGCTATTCTCCGACCCTTCCCCAACCTTCAAACATACATACATAAACATATACTCACCCTCCCTCTCTCAAATTAACTTTTCACTTATTTTTCACAAACAGCTTCAAACGTCAAGACAGTTCTTGCATATTTAGCCAAGATGATGAGACCCATTGATTGCTTCTGGTTTGACAGTTTAAAATGTCAAGTTCTGTTACCCTGTATATGATAAGGTTTGTTGCTTTGCTTTTATTATAGTTATTTGTCTTTCACTGATCAATTTCTCCAGTTATTAGTTATTAGTACAAGATAAGCTCCACCCTTTATGTCGGCCACAGCATGATACCCTCAGTGAATCAGACATTAGTTGCCTTGGGCCCCAATACAAATGAAGGCAACCCACAAATCCTCCTGCCTAGAGTGGCAAGAATTCAGATCTTGTTATCCTAGGAGCTGCTGTTTGGGGAATGGAGAATGAGGGCTAACAGAACAGGCCTGGCTCACACTAAACGCGGCTTTCCAAGAATAGGCTGACATTTCTAGAACGTTGGAATGGGTAAGATCCCAATCGGAAAAACCATGAATGTATTTACTTCATAATTTTTAGGTTTTCATATCTCTGCTTTACTATATGTAGAAATGGATTCAATCTGAGCAACTTGAAACAATAAAATAAAGAATGGGGTGGGGGATGTGCAAGGAAGACTGACTTGAATAGAATGTATTAATGTACATACACACACCAAAAAAGACAAACCTCAATACTCTTGCCTATATTGAGAAGTGAAAATTTATAAAAGAGAGGCAGACATAAAAGAAGAAATTGTTTATTTGTTTGTTTGCCTTTATAAAACCCATTTGGGAGAAACATCCATATATATACATCAGTTATCTGGCTTGTCCCAGTTACACTGATGTTCGAGATGTCCTTTGTTAGAAATTAATGTGTGTAATAAAGTTTTACATTTTTCATATGTTTTGAAGTATATGAGCTATATTTCTTTCGACTGCATAATTACTTTTTGTACACAAGAAAAATGAGGTGCTTAGCCCTAAGTAAATAACCGCAAAACAAACCAAGAATAATAGTTACATTCTTTTCATCTTCTGGGCTGTATACAATAAATATTTCCAAAAACTTTTTAAGTTACATTATTGTGACTTTTTGCCAAAAAAAGCCTAAACTTTTGTTGACTCAGAACCAAGATAAAAATATGCTCACCTCTATATTGATATTTTGATACATTTGTTGAGAACATAGACTAATAACAACTACAAGCTTTTTTTCCCAGTCTACATTAATTTCCAAAGTGTTTTCCCTTTACATTCCAAAGGAATAAACCTTCCGCTCTGTATAAACCTTTTGGGAAGACAGTAGATTTAAAGTATTTTAAGTAGTTTATTTTTCTGTGAAGGTGCTTTCAATAACTCCTAAACTCTCATAGAACAGAATGTTATCAAGAAAATTATATGTTGTATTGATTACAGTTAGTCTCCTTTGCATAAATTGTGTTTTTAAGGCTAAGCATTTGGTTGTTTCTAAACAATGGGACTTTCAAAAAACTTAAGGAAATTTGCTCTGTCATTCACACCTTGAAGCGCCAATTTGGGTCTTTAAAATAGTTTTGTGGAGGCTGTAAAATTTCAAATTGGGAGTGGGGGCGAGACAGTGCTACTAATGCTAACAAACTTATTAAGAGACCCCTCACCCTTTCTGGTAGCTGGTTCTGCTATAATTACCAGCCTGTCTGCTGTTTTCTTTTCCCTCTCTGGTAGCATGTAATATGACCTTGATATATCTTTAAAATGCATTACTGAATTTAGTAAAGAAATTCTAAGTTTTGCTAAGGTTGAGTAAATCAGGAAAATACTGATATTTTAAGTTGTTCCTGATGGATTCCATATAAAATATGTATGAGATATATTTCCCCCTCACCCGAGTAATGATGACTATAACTTGGATTTTTTTTTCAAAAAGTAATAGGGAAGATAAAAACATGGTGGGTTTTTCTTCTCTTTCTCTCTGGTTCCCAGACCAAAATCTCTGTGCGTATGGGTACTGTCATGCCTGTAGATGTATAGAACAAGAAACAAATGTCGTAATCCGTATATTAATAGTAGTTATCTCTGCAAATTAGAATTCTCAGTGATTTTATTATTTTTACTTTCATATGATTTCAATTTTTCTGTGCTAAAAATTATTTTTACAAGTAAGCTTATTAATTTTTTAAGTATTAATTCTAACTTGCCAATAAAATTTGTGAACTAAGTTAAAAGGAGTTTTTAAATCTCTTTGCAAAATAGAAATTTTTACTTTTCTTCTAGAAAGCGTGTCTGCATTGGCGACAGTGGGAAGACATGGGTGACCTGGTAAGAGTATAAAAGTAAAGATAAAATATCAGTAAAGATTTGTGTCAGGCAGTAATCTGCCTTAGAAAAGTTGGAAAAGAGAGAGCCAATCAAAAAAAATGACTGATCTGAACATATGGGCAGAAAAGAAGCTAGTGTGAGGAATGATGGCAAGAATATTTCATCAGTCCAGAATATTCGTTTGTTTGCTCATTTGCTTGTTTGAATAACCTGCCTATAGAGAATTACAGTCCAGTACAGCAGTGAGCACTGAGGGAAGGGTAGAAACTAAATACAGGCATTACTTCAAGTTTCCAAGTACTGTGAGTTTCCAAAAGGGTCATTCTCTGCAATGACAGATAAAAGCCTTAAAATTAACTGTTAGTCCTCGAGAGTGCAGTCCATATAACCGTGCCTTGGAATATACCTCCCAGATCCAAAGAGAAAAAGAGAGAGAGAATGAGGGAGACAGAGAATAACCCTGCTGCTTTCCTTTCTAAGTCATTATCTACCACTGATACAGAAACTTCTGATAAATCTGGTGGGTTACAGGCGGTCAATAGGCCATGTTCTGTTCCATCTGTCTTTGCTAGAACTCATCACTGCGATGGAGATTCTGGTTTTTGGACTCTGAAATTTTGCTGAGAGATGAGACACAACATTCTTGTCCATATCTTCTCACACACTCATTTTTAGATATTGGTTTAAAGTCTTCAGTGGTTTCCAGTTGCTGCTAGAATATCAGGTTCCCTACCTTCTCTCTACCTTTTTTGACTTTCATCACTCCCCAACATGAACCCTTCTGCATTCAGACCACCCTTCTTTGTACTGAATGCAAAGAACTTCTCATGGTCTATAAATACCCTAATCCATTTTTGTCTTCTCAATTCTGCCATCTTACCAGAAATACTTTAGAGTCACCTGGCACCTACTCTCAAAGATTACATAGAAGATTCCGCACCACACTGAACAAACCTTTCCCTAAATCCTTGCAGACTTTAGTTACATTTACTTTAATACAGTCAGGCTTTTATCACATGCTGCTCAACTTTCTGCCTAGATCTGGATCTAATCTCTTGCAGGTTGAACATCGCCAGGACAGAGAAAGAGCACAGAGTGTGGATGCTCTACACATAAACATTATATGAATTACTTGTGGGTCTTCTTGCTTCCCCCTCATTCTCATTCTGCAGCCATATAAGAGAATTAAAAGATTGTTCCAGAAGTGTGGCCTAAGTGCTCACATCTGGCTGACCTCTCCTTCCAGACTGCAATTCTGCAAGCCTGGATCTTTTCAATTGAATTAAGGTCAGACTCTCCACAAAAAGACTCTGGCTTCTTCTATCCTCTTCCCACTGCTTGCTCCCTCCCCCGTCACTCTCTCCTGTTCCAGTTGAGACTTGAATCAGTTTAACTAGATGATTTCCCTTACGTCCTATAGCAATTAAAAAATAAATAAAACCAACACTGCCACTCCTCCTCATAATGAAGGTACTCTTCTTTTCTTTCAGTAAGAAAAAACGAGTTTCGCACTTTGGGTTTGAGTACTGGGTAGAATCCAAAGACAGACCTGTAAGACAGAGGACAGAGTTTTAAATGATGACTTGTCTGTTTATGGATGAGAAATTGGACTTGCTGCACTGGCGCTGTGGGATGGTGGCTTGCAGGTCTGATATTTATTTACACAATTCACCGAATGTAACAGATTTTGAAATATAGCTTATAAATATTTAGAAAATATTGTTTCTAAGTATCTGCAGCTTCTTTACAGTGCATCGGGCTATTTATTCTGAAATAGCGTCTCTTTTTATTGAGAGGTAAAGTAGATAGCTGAGCAGAGATGCATGCAGCATGGAACATAATTAATATTGTGGGGGAGAAAGAAAGGAGAGCACTGTTATGCAGCTGACAATCAGTCCTCCCTCACAGGGAAGGCTTTTCAAATATGCAGATGAGGATGTCACCCCTAGATGTGCATTTGAACTTCCTATATTACAGTGCCTCGATTTTATGATGTTTTAGAGGAAGAGCACTTGTTCAGGATCAATCAGCAGGCCCTCCAGACTGAAACACTGAAGGCTTGGTGATAGATTCCAAAAGTGGCCCCAGAGCACACTTTCCTCGCCTGGATCCATGTTCTTGGAAGCAGGCTTGGCAGCTCCGTCCCTTTGGAGGTAGAGTCTATTTCTCCCTTTCTTGAACCTGAGCTGCCATGATGACATGCTTTGACCAACAAATTGCAGCAGAAGTTTATTATACCAGTCTTGACATATGCCTCAAAGGGCTTTCCACCTTCTGCTCTCACTCCTAGAACCCTGCGTCGTGGCCATGAGAATAGCCTGAGCTGCCCCGCTAGATGATAAAACTCATGGCCAAGTCACTCTCATCACCACCCATGACAGTCAGCCAACTCGAGAAGGCGAGCCTGACCACAGATGCATGAGTGAGCCCGAATGAGACCAAAAACACCACCCAGCTAAGACCCCAGCCCAGATTACAGATCCATAAAACCATAAGCTAAATTAATAATTATTGTTTGGAGCCACTAGGTTTTGGGGTGGCTATTTCAGCAGCAAAAGTCAACTGACGCAGGGTCATGATAACGCAGTGGGTCATAACCAATGACCAATGTCTCAGTCATGTGGCCGTAAGGCAACCTCATTTCTACATGAAACAAGAAAAGTCATCTATTCAACCTAAATTTGTTGAGCACCTAATCTAATTCAGGTACTGTTCGTTCAGGTGCTGGGAGTACAATAATGAACAAAACCAACTAAGTTCCTTCCTTCCTTGAACTTATATTAGTGACAGAGAGACAATGACAAATAAAAAAGTAAATATAGAATATAGCGTGTGATAACCAAAAGTTCTATAAGATAAATACGAAAATATAAAAGGGGGTAATAAAGTAATAGAGGAGACTATATTTCATAAGGTAGTCAGAGACGGCCATGCTGAAAAGGAACTTTGAGCAAAATATAGGAACGAGCCCTAGAGAAATCTACGGCAACAGTACTGTTTGATGGGACATTTTAAGTCAAAATTATGTTTGAGTGGTCCCCATGAAGATCTCAGTCCAGGGTTCCCTTTGTGTCCCTTTGATGGGACATTTTAAGTCAAAATTATGTTTGAGTGGTCCCCATGAAGATCTCAGTCCAGGGTTCCCTTTGTGTCTTTTGGCAGTGAGTTAGTAATCTTGCCTAGCATCCATACCTAGCTTGTTATTAAATCTCCACATTTTAGATTTAATGGTTAGTCATATGAATTGCTGGAAATATTTCTGGCAGGTTGAAGAATTTTCTGATGTTAAATTGTTAATGGTAGGCAAAATCACATTTCTGTGATTATACAAATGTCTCTCTCTTGTGAAATACAAGTTAGTTCTCTGGTGATCTTTTATTACATTTTTAAAAATATGTGTAATTATGGCTCTCTTCTTTTAATCTCTCAGAAATATATCTCAGGTAAAGCAAGGCTTTTGTTTTTGCTACTGTTGTTTTTGTTTTAATAAAGGGTATTATGTATGTTGTTTGAAATGTTACATAATTATGGTTTTTTGCTTGTTGTGAAACAGAAATTGAGCGAGGCATAGAGACAAAACTTCATAACTCATGTTCTGTATTTGATTATTAGAAAGCAATATTGAACCTTTTAATTTACTTATAAAATTCTAAAAGCATCTGGTATGTACCATAGAAAAAAGCAAGTTAGTTGACTTCCAACAAAGATGAACTCATATGCCCTTTAATAATCAAAACAAATCATCCTCCACAAACTTGAACTAAATCTGAATTGGAATTCATGCAACGGTTGAATAAAAGGTAAGATTTAAGAACACCTTTCCCCATGTGGTTGAGTATGGAACAGTGTGGTATAGACTTCTGGCAGTTTTTTCCTCTTTCTGGCACAAAGTTGGACTACATCTCCCAGCCTGTCTTTCCCTTACAAGTGATCATGTGCCTGAGTTCTAGCCAATACAATGTGAGCAAAAGTATTCAAGTCATAGCAAGGCCTGGCCCATAAAAATGTACATGCAGTCGCCTATGTTCTTTCCCTTCCTTTGACCAAGTATTGGTACCCAGGGGATCCATGTACGTCTGTTGTGAAGCTGCATCAGCCTCCATCAGTCTGGGTCCCTGAAAAACTATGGAAAGAACTACTATTTGTCTGTGAAATGGGGGAATAAATAAAATTCTTGTTCTGTAAGCCATCATGTTTGGCAGAGGGCAGAGTTGGGGGGCTCTGGTTTTTGCAGCTCAGCATATTGTAATTAATACAGGAAGTATCTACCTTTCTGCTTTACTTCCCACGTCAGAAAAACAAACGTACAATATTCTTCCATGAGAATGCTAAGGCAGATAGAATGTTGAATGAAAACGACTACAGAAAAAAAAATACCAACAAAGAGATTTCATCAACAATATGTCCAAGAAAACCGTATTTCTAAATAGAAATCATAATTCCTATGTCTTTTTGATTTCTAACAGGTGAAAGAGATGTTGAGTTGATAGGAGGTACTCAGAAAGTACTCAGTGAACGAATGCATGTGTGCAGGGTGAGAAAACTTGGGCAACATCAGGACGCACAGGTTTTACCAAACAGTTTACCATGACATGGCTGCGTGAATTTAGATATGTTTCTTTCTCTAAGCATTAGTTTCTCTCCTGTGAAATTTATGGGGTGGAACTAAATTTTTCCAAGCTGGAAAATTCTGAGCCCCGTTTCTATGGGTAACCGGTCTTTTCTGGTAAGTAAATGAGAAAGACATCAAAGGTCCAAGGTCACTATAGTGTGAATAGAGTTGTACAGCCTGGGGAGCCAATGTCTCTTAGGATTCAGGCCACAGTACCAGGTGCCTCTTTGGCTTTCAGGGGGTTCCAACCTAAGTATCTACAAAAAACTCATCAAAGCGACTCTTAAATCCAAAGAGGTCCTAGAAAGTCTGTGGTCTGAACTCACTTTCATCGCAGGTGAATTAATACAAATGAGGCCCCTGGAGGTTAAGCCACACAGTTACTTCTCCTAGCCAGGACTAGAATTTACATTTCTGAGCTTGCTACTCAGGGTACTTTCTTCAGATTCTCAACCAGTCGCATCATGTCTTGCCCATGCTTAGCCTTATGCAAACTTAAACTTATATCTAACCCATGTAATAAGCATATGTTTATCTTATTTGGTTGACTGGTTGGTTAAAAAGATTTTGTATTATCAAGACTTCATCACATCTTTTTCTTCTCCAACAACTTTGTAGTAGACCTCCAAATCAGCGCCACTGCCCCTTTTCTCTTTTCACATGCATTCTAAATATAATAATCATAATAATCTCAAAGCCCTTTGTGACAGGTTTTGCAATCTGATCTGCCATTCTTCCCAATTGAGCAGGATGTTTTGGTCTTTGCCCCGAAATACATGGTTTTGTAAGCTTTCCTCTACCAAACTTCACCAGACTGATACCACCAACCCAACCTCCAAATCCCAGCACACATATTTGTTATAATTACTAGGTTAGTGTGGTTTTAATCAGCAAAGCAGGAAATCTGAAAGAAAAATCAGTGTGAGAGAGAAATGCTACTGTTTGTCATGTCTAAGAGAAATGGTATCACCAGGACAGAATGAAGGATGCTGAAGGAAAGAGGGAACCCATAAATGTAATCAGAAATTTCAATAAAGGGTGTGTGTGGGGGGCGCCTGGGTGGCTCAGTCAGTTAAGCATCTCACCTTGGCTCAGGTCCCAATCTCATGGTTCATGAGTTTGAGCCCTGCATCAGGCAGAGGGTTGACTGTTCTGAGCCCGGAGCCTGCTTTGGATTCTGTGTCTCCCTCTCCCTCTGCCCCTTCCCTGCTCATGCTATCTCAGAAATAAACAAACATTAAAAAATTTTTTTTTCAATAAAGGGAGTTGACATAGAAGAAACAAATAAGAAATGTAGGTAAGCCCTTAGCTCATTCATTCTTTCAGTGTTTTATAAATGGGTGTTAAATTTTGCCAATGTGTTAATATATCTATTGATAGGATTGGTTTTTCTTCTTTAGCCTATTGATGTGATAGATTACATTAATTGATTTTCAAACCAGCTTTACATACCTAAGATAAATCCTAGTTCGTCATGGTGTATAATTCTTTTCATACATTGTAGGTTTTTATTTGCTAATATTTCTTGAGACTCTTTGCATATTTGTTCATGAGAGATACTGGTCTATAGTTTTCTTGTAATGTCTGTCTGGTTAGGTATTATAGGGTAATACGGGCCTCATAAAATGAATTAGGAAGTATTCCCTCTGCTTTTACCTTCTGAAAAAGACTGCAGAGAATTGGTATCATTTCTTCCTTAAATATTTGGTAAAATTTACCAGTGAACCCATTTGGGCCTCATGTTTTCTCTTTTGGGAAGTTACTGATTATTGATTCAATTTCCATAACAGACTTAAACCTATTCAGATTCTTAATTTCTTCTTGTGTGCAATTTGGCAGGTTATGTCTTTCAAGGAATTGGTCCACTTCATCTAGGTCACTGAATTTGGGGACACAAACTTGTTTATAGTATTTTTTTTATGTTTATTTATTTTTGAGAGAGAGAGACAGAGCATGAACAGGGGAGGGGCAGAGACAGAGAGGGAAACACAGAATCTGAAGCAGGCTCCAGGCTCTGAGCTGTCAGCACAGAGCCTAATGTGGGGCTCGAACTCAGAATGGCGAGATCAGGACCTGAGCCGAAGTCGGATGCTTAACTGACTGAGCCACCAAGGTGCCCCTCATAGTATTTCTTTATTATTTGTTTGATGTCCATGATCTCTGTAGTGATGCCCCACCTTTCTTTTTTTTCCATTGAAGTATAATTGACATACAATATTATATTAGTTTCAAGGGTACAACATAGTGATTCTACAGTTACATACATTACAGTATGCTCATCTTAAAAGATGTAGTTACCATCTCTCACCATACAAGTTATTATATCATTTACTATATTCCCTATGCTGTACCATTCATTCCTATGACTTATTATTTTATAACTGGAAGTTTGTAACTCTTAATCCCCTTCATCTATTTCACCTACTTCATTTTTTTATTCAATAAGTTTTGAATTCTTTTTTCTCTTAGTTAACCTATAAATAAGCTTATTTCTCTTTCAGACTTTTTGGTTTTATTGATTGTCTCAACTGATTTCTTGTTTTCAATTTCATTAATTTCTGCTCTAATTTTTATTATTTCTTTTCTTCTACTGCCTCTGGATTTAATTTGCTCTTCTTTTTATAATTTCTTACAATTAAATCTTAGATTATTGAGTTTAGATTTTTCTTTTCTAATCTATGCATTCAATGCTATAAATTTTCCACTAAGCACTATTTTCACTACATCTCACAAATTTTGGTAAGTTGTGTTTTCATTTTCATTTACTTCAAAGTATTTTTAAATATCTCTTGAGATTTATTCTTTGAATCGTGTTATTTAGAAGTATGTTTTCTTAATCTGCAAGGATTTGGGGATTTTCCAGCTATATTTCTGATGTTGACTTCTAGTTTAATTCCATTGTGGTATGAGCAAGCATTGTATGATTTCTATTCTTTTAAATTTGTTAAGGGGTGTTTTATGACCCAGAATGTTATTAGTGAATTAGCGAATATTTCATGTGGGTTTGAGAAGAATGGGTATTCTGCTGTCATTGAATGAAGTAGTCTGTGGATGTCAATTATATGCAATCGATTGATGGTGCTTTTGAGTTTGACTATATCCTTTTCTGCCTGCTGGATCTGCCCACTTCTGATGGACAGGTGTTGATACCCCCAACTATGATAGTGGATTTATCTATTTCTCCCAAATTCTACCAATTTTTGCCTCATGTATTTTGACATCCTATTGTTAGACGTATATACATTAAGGACTGCTGGTGTCTTCTTGGAGTACTGACTCCTTTACTATTATGTAATGTCCCTCCTTGCCCTGGATAATTTTCCTTGCTCTGAAGTTAGTTCTTTGTAAAGTTTATATAGTTATTCCAGGGATGCTTGGGTGGCTCGGTCAGTTAAGCACCCTACTCTTGATTTTAGCTCAGGTCCATGATCTCACAGTTCATGAGATCAAGCCCCAGATGGAGCTCTGCCCTGACAGGGAGGACCCTGCTTGGGATTCTCTCTCTCCCTCTCTCTCTCTTTCTCTGCCATTCCCCTGCTCATGCATGCTTGCTCACTCTCGCTCTCTCTCAAAATAAATAAATAAATAAACATTAAAAATATATACAGTTATTCCATTCCAAATTTGTTCTATGAGGCCAGCATCACCCTGATACTAAAACCAAATAAAGATACCACAAAAAAGGAGAACTACAAGCCTTATCTCTGATGAAAACAGATGCAAAAATTATCAAAAAAATATTAGCAAAACGAATCCAACAATACAGTAAAAAAATCAAACACCATGATCAAGTGGAATTTGTTTCTTCGTTGCAAGGATAGTTCAATATTCACAAAGTAAACAATCAACATGATACATCACATCAATAAGAAAAAGGATAAAAACCGTATGATCATTTCAGTAGATGCACAGAAAGCATTTGACAAAGTACAGCATCCATTCATGATAAAAACTCTCTGCTAAGTAGTTCTAAGTATACCTCAACATAGTAAAGGCCTTATATGAAAAACCCACAGCTAATATCACTCAATGGTGAAAAACTGAGAACTTTTCCTCTAAGGTCTGGAACAAGACAGGGATGTCCACTCTCACCACTTTTATTCAACATAGTACTAGAAGTCCTAGCCACAGCAATGAGATAAGAAAAAATAAATTAATAAAAGGCATCCAAATTGGTAAGAAAGAAGTAAAACTCTCCTTATTTGCAAATGAAATGATGCTATATATAGAAAATCCAAAAGACTCCATCAAAAAACCATTAGAACTGATAAATGAATTAAGTAAAGTTGCATGGTACAAAATCAACGTACAGAAATCTGTTGCATTCCTATATACTAATAATGAAGCAGCAAAAAGTGATATTCAGAAAACCCCATTTACAGTTGCACCAAAAACAATAAAATATCTAGGAATAAACTTAGCCAAAGAGGTGAACGGCCTATACTCTGAAGACTATAAAAAACGGATGAAAGAAATTCAGGATAATGCAAAGAAATGGAAAGACATTCCATGCTCATGGGTTAGAAGAACAAATATCATAAAAAATGTCTATATCTATATTACCCAAAGCAATCTACATTTTAATGCAATTCCTATTAAATACCAACAGCATTATTCATAGAACTAGAACAATCAAAAATCTGTATAGAACCATAAAAGACCATGAAAAGCCAAAGCAATCTTGAAAAAGAAAAGCAAAACTGGTGATATCACCATTCCAGACTTCAAGTTATAGTACAAAGTGGCAGTAACTAAAACAGTATGGTACTGGCATAAAAATAGACATATAGATCAATAAAACAGAATAGAAATCCCAGGAATAAACCCATAATTATACGGTCAATTAACCTTTACCAAAGGAGGAATGAATATATAATGGGAAAAAGACATCTCTTCAAGAAATGGTGTTGGGAAAACTGGACAGCTATATGCAAGAGAATGAAAATGGATCACTTTCTTTTGCCATAAATAAAAGTAGGTTCAAAATGGATTAAAGAGCTAAATGTGAGACCTGAAACCATAAAATCCTTGAAGAAAGCATAAACAGTAATTTTTTCTGACATTGGCCATGGCAATATTTTTCTAGATATATCTCCTGAGGCAAGGAAAATAAAAGCAAAAATAAACTATTAGGACTACATCAAAATAAAAAGTTTCTGCACAGCAAAGGAAACAGTCAACAAAACTGAAAGACAACCTACTGAATAGGGGAAGAGATTTGCAAATGACATATCTGATAAAACGTTAGTCTCCAAAAATATGAAGAACTGATACAACACGATACCCAATAAAAAACAAATAACAAATAATCCAACTTAAAAATGAGAAGACATAAACAGATATTTCTTCAAAGAAGATATGCATATAGCCAACAGACACATGAAAAGATGTCCAACATCACTCATCATGTAAATGTAAATCAAAACTACAATGAAATTGATCACCTCTCACCTGCCAGAATGACTAAAATCAACAACACAAGAAACAATAAGTGTTGGAGAGGATGTAGAGACAAAGGAACCCTCTTGCACTGTCGGTGGGAATGCAAACTGGTGCAGGCACTATGGGAAATAGTTGGCAATTTCCTCAAAAAGTTAAAAATAGAACTACCCCATGATCCAGTAATTGCACTACTGGGTATTTACCCAACAAATACAAAAACACTAGTTCAATTCAAAGGGACATATGCATCTGTGTTACTGCAGCATTATTTATGATAGTCAAACTATGACTAAGAAGAGGTGGTAGAGATACACACACACACACATGTATATAATGGAATATTATTCAGCAATAAAAAAGAATGAAATCTTGACATTTGCAACAACATGGATAGAGCTAATGGGTGTTATGCTAAGTGAAATAAGTCAGCCAGAGAAAGACAAATACCATATGATCTCACTCATTTGTGGAATTTTTTAAAAATTTATTTAATGTTTATTTATTTTTGAGAGAGAGTGAGACAGAGTAAAAGCAGGGGAGAGGCAGAGAGAGAGGGAGACACAGGATCTGAAGCAGCTCCAGGCTCTGAGCTGTCAGCACAGAGCCTGATATGGGGCTTGAACCCACAAACCTGTGAGATCATGACCTGAGCCAAAGTCAGATACTCGACTGACTGAGCCACCCAGGCGCCCCTCATTTGTGGAATTTAAGAAACAAAAGAGCAAAGGAAAAAAGAGAGAGAGAGAGACAAACCAAGAAACAAATGCTTGACTATAGAGAACAAATAGACGATTACCAGAGGGGAGCTGGGCGGGGATGGGTGAAATAGGTGATGGGGATTAAAGAGTACATTTATTATGATGAAAAGTTAATTAATTAAATATATATATGTATGTATATATATAGATATGTATGTATATGTACGTATGTATAGATAGGTATGTATAGATGTGTATGTACGTATCCAGCTTTCATTTGACCACTATTAGCATGGTATATTTTTATTCATTCATTTTGAAGAATAATTTTGAAAGGTTGCTCCTATGTAGGTAAACGCGAGGTGTTATTGTTTGTTTTGTTTTTGTTTTTACCTCTGACTTCTTTCCACATGTTTTCTTTCTGATTTTCAGAAGTTTGAATGTGATATGTGTAGGTAGGTGTAGGGTATTTTTGGTATTTACCCTGGTATTCTCTGAGTTTCCTGGATTTCTGGTTTGATAAATGATATCAATATGGGGGGAAGTCTCAGTCATTATTGCTTCAGTCCCTTTCCTTCTTCTCCTTTTGGTATTCCCATTATGTATATACATACTAACATATACATATATATATATATATATATATATGGTAATATCACCAGTATATATATATATATATATATACACTAACATATATATATATGGTGATAGTAGAATCACCATACTAACATATATATATATATATATATATATATATATATATATATACACATACTGGTGATATCACCAACATATATGTATATGTTATACCTTTTGTAGTTGTCTCACAGTTCTTGGTTATTCTGGGTTTTTTTTTTCCAGTATATTTTCTCTTAGCTTTTCAGTTCTGGAATTTTATTGACACATCCTTAAGCTCAGAGATTCTTTCCTCAGCCATACTTATTCCACTAATGACCTCATCAAAGGCATTTTTTTCATTTCACTTACAGTAGTTTTTTTATTTCTAGCATTTCATTTTTATTCTTTTTAAAATTTCTATCTCTCTGCTCATATTACCCATCTGTTTCTTGCATATTATTTACCTTTCTCATTAGCTCCATTAGCATATTAATCATATGCTTTTCAATACATGGTCTGATAATTCCAACATCCCTGCCGTATCTGGGTCTGACTCTGATCATCGCTCTCTCTTCAAACTATGTTTTTTGCCTTTTAGCATCCCTTCTAATTTTGGGTTGAACGGCAGACATGATGTACTGGGTAAAAGGAATTATGATAAGCACACCTTTAACAATACGGTTTGAATGGGGGAGGAAAAACATTCTGTGGTCCTGGGATTAGATCTCAGGCTTTTAGTGAGTCTGTGCCCCTGCACTGGGAACTTCATAAGTGTTTCTAACTTTTTTTTTTTTTTTTAATTTGTTAACCCCCTCAGGTGGTACAAGATGACTGGAGTTCAGTATTTCCCTTCTCCTGGTCAGTTAGGCTCTGTTAATAACCCAGTAGATTAGACTTTTATAAAATAGCTTCTCTCAAGGGAAGGCGTTGTTAGGAAGAACAGAATGTTCTAGCACATTTCAAAGTGGTTACTTTTCCCCTCCATCTGCCAAAAGCTTTGGGGCGGGGACATGGGGAGGTGTTTTGTGTTTGGTTTTATTTTTTCTCTGATTTTTCACTGTGAGAACCTGGTTAAGCTCCTAGAGATAAAACTCACAAAAGTGTGAAGGCCGTCCTATGGCTGAGCCCCGCTGGTCTCTTTACCTCACAGACTTAGCCACACTGAGCCTCTAGCAGTTTGTCCATTCCAACTCAGGTTCCCTATCCTGGCACTGGTTCCTGTGGAAGTTTCTGCTCCTGGGTTTCTGCTCCTCAAAGTTGTGGTTCTCTGTATCTGCCTGTTTGTCTCTCCAATTTTAGGAGCAAAATTTTGTGACCTTACTTCTCTGACAGATCTTAGAGATTTTGCATATTGTTCAGCATTTTACTTGTTAGGATGAAGCGATGACTTCCAAGCTTCTTATATACTAGACCAGGGAACTTCCTTTTTAACAAAATAGCTATATGGTTAAATGAGAGAGAAGCCAGAGCTTGAGAGCTGGGTTCAAAGCTCAGTGTTCCCTCTTGCTTATTACTAACCTATGGGCAATTTAATCCACTTGTTTGAGTCCAGCTTCCTCTTCTGTAAGAAAAGCCATATTGATATGTAGTTTCAAATAGATAGATAGACAGAGAAAAAATATAGATATATTCACATATATAGATATTCATATTCTAGTTCAGGATCTGGTGAGGCATGAGTCTTCAATAATTATTAGTTCCTTTCCCCTTCCTCTTATCAGTTGCCACAATAAACTATTTAATCTCCCTAAGGCTATTTCTTCATCTCTCAATGGGAATAATGATACCTAAGCTTACAAACTTACAGGACCGTTTTGATAATCAAAGAGTCAATGTATATTATCATACCTAAAAAAATAAGGCTACAACAGGATAAGTTATTAAACAAAGACAAGGCAAGAATATTAGCACCATAATAATAATTATTATCATTACAAATATCCAAGGCTGTGCCTGACTCACCTGTCTTTATGAGGTTTAAAACTAAATCAGCAAAGCCTTACATGATGATCCAGCCTGAGCTATTTTCCAAACCAAACTGATCATTTACTTGGTTTAACATTTTTTTCTTCGATAATCAAAGCTCTTTGTCTCCAAGAATTTATAAGACTTGTCAGAAGAGTTTCCAGTTACCTTTCCTGAATTTCCTAAGCCAGTGCGATAGAAGGCTGCCAACACAAGGCTACGGTTCTCGCCTCTCCCACTCCAAGGTAGGGCCCTTTAGTCATGTTCACAAGTACCAGTATTTTGCCCACTCTCTACCCTCTGCCAAAGAGGATGGCTTTGAGTGGTGAAGCATGTAAACCATCAACTACTCCCTAAGACAAAGGCATCACAGTTAGCATTCTAAACCCTGCACGGCTGGAAGGCAAAAAGAGACCTCAGAAATTGTTCACTGCCCTTCATCACTTCCATTTTACCTGTATTCCCTCCAGGGCTTCTCATTTTCCAGAATACCTCACTGGTATTTAGACCCTGCCAGGCTTAAGTAACGAACCTACTGTTTCCGATATCCCCAGATCTTAACAACGTTATCTTTGTCTCACTACTCAATAACTTCGATACAATATTCTCCTGGAACTCATTCCCTTGGGGCTGCCGAATTAGGTCTTTGTCCTGCACGAGGTTAAACCTAAAGATGTTACGACACAACCAGCAAATGCCTTCCCTTTCCTTGCATCCTTTTCTGCTACTTCAAGTGAAAGAGTACTGTCTTGTCAACTGATAGTCAGCATCTTGCCTAATTACTTGTAACTAAACTGTTGCCATGGTGTGTCTTTCTTAAAAAGAAAAAAATACTCCTCTTCCCTCATCTTGCACAGTCAGCGGCTTTCGTTACGGCATCGTTCATTACTGTGCTCACATTAATCCTGTGCCCTGTAATGCCTCCGCAGTATGAGGTTTCCTTTCCTCTTCATATAGTTTGCTTTTCACTGTAGCTGCCGCACAGCATAAATCAATACAATGCGCGCCATAAACACCACAAGTGCTAACCCTGCCAATTGGCGCTCTTTAATTGGTTTCAGCTAAAAACCTGTAAACCTATTTGAAGTGAAAAAACAGACAAATCAAAGGCAAGATGAATGACCCGAAAGCCCTCACTGAGCCAGGGGTTGTGAGCTCCAACATGGTATTTTTCATCTCTGTCGTGTGTTTTTTTTTCCATTTCTCTCTGGATCCTTTTTACATCCCAGGTATTATACTTCAGCTGCCTCCACATTTATAATTACAGAAAGCTAAGTGTAAATACTCCAGGGGCCACGTGGTGCATTGTAGCAATTGTGCCAATGGAGAAAGCAACTCAAACCGAATAAATATCTCCCACAATTAGTGTTATATTGACAATTTTTCACGGTTCCCTTCTTTACACGCAAACTCAAACCCTGAAGAATTTTTCCCTCAGACATCACACACAAATGGCAGATTCGCTGGACATTTTTATCACCATGCTGAGGTTTCAAAACCTAGGGATTTGTTTTTTCAAAATGCATTTACATTTCGATTTGCAATGCTGCAGGAAATGCCTATGCTTCAGATATTATCCATATATTTATCCACAGTGACAACAGTGCCTCAGGTATTGCTCGATTTCTAAAAGCCTATCATTCTGTTGAGGCTGAGGTGATTGGATGAAGCCATTTCACTTGAGGGAGTCCTGGTCAAAGGTCTATGGGAATGGCCTCTTCACCAGACCCCTCCAGAGCTGGCAACAATCCACTTTCTTCCTCTTGCTTTAGGTGAATACTCTAGTCAAGCTAATTACCTAGCTCCATGATCAGAACCACTGAGCCAGGGACCCTTTTCGAGAAGGTTCCAAGTCTTGTCAAGCATGCAGTGGTATTTGAACACAGAAGAGCTCTTGTGTTCAACCAATGATAATTAAAACTGTGTGGTAAAGCAGCCACGGAGAAATGCCCTGGGTACAAACACACTAAGGTTGACACTCATAGAAGGGCTTGTCAAACAATAGAACATGCACACACACACAGACGCACACATACACACACACACCATCAGAAGAAAGGAGCATTCGCGGGGCATGTGTTTCACAAGCGCAGGCTGTGTCTCACAAGCAGGACCATCTCTTAGGCAGTTGCCACATCTAAATTAGCATTTCGATAACACATCATTTCATCACACTCCTGAAACCACTTTTATCTCCTATTTTATTTAAACAGTGGCTGCAGCCAATTTTTGAGAGGCTAGATACTAAGGCAGCCCCAAATTCAATTCATAAATCTGACATCCAATTCGGGGAGCACAAATGCAGTCATCTGGCATGTTCATTCAGATCTTTCTTTAATGTTATTTTATGGTTCTCATTAGCAGCCCCCAAAATGCTACCGACACAGTTTTCAGGGTTCAGCATGAGGTGGAATTTCCAGTCACACCCTCAGAAGGAGGCTAATGGTGTAAGGTCTCTCCTACCCAGGGTTAACATACACATAGAAAGAAAATTGCTACGAGAGTATTTTTAAACCTAGCCAGTCATCAGGGCATGCCCTTTGATCAGAGACTCAGAATAGGATGCACAGGGCATCTCATTACAATATGTGCAGGTCAAGGTAAAATTATATGGGAGCACAGAGCTCAATGCTCCTGGTTTTGATAAGTTCTCATCAAAATGATCTCTTTCCCCGAGTTTTTGCCTCCTGTGATGGCACATCACCCCTCCTTCCTTAACCCTCTTCTTAGGTAACACGGGTATAACTTCATTTATTGTAGGTACTGAGTTTCCCATTTTAGGACGCCTTGAAGAAACTGTTTTTAAGCTGATGGATCACAGAATACTCCATAATACTGGTGTGTTATTCAATATAAAATTTCCTCCAGTCTGTTTAGTTGCTGCTACGAAGACGAGGAAGGGGGCAGGTGGGGAAGCAGTTGGGTGTATGATATGTAGCAATAAACAATTGAAAAGAGTTAGAAAATGCTTTTTTTGTAGGCTGTATTACAAATTTACTAGGAATAAAAAAAATCACCTCATCAACTGTTTCAGTGAGCTGAGGTATTTAAAGTATACTGCAAGATGACAGCCAGGGATTCTCCACAGCTGAGCTCACCTGGGTGTTCAGGGGACTATCAATTTTCTAGAGTTTGTTCATAAACACACAGAAACATGTAGGTTTCCCAGCACAGAATTTCCTTCCTAACCTTCTTTTCCCTTAACATCCCTATCTCCAGCAAATCTGAAAAACAGTTGTCTGGGTTTTGGCCAATACCGTGTTGACAATCCTCCTCTAATTGTAGGCTCATTTGGAGGAGATGTTGAAAGTAGAATTCTTCTGATCTACCATTCTGCCTTTTCTTTTTCTTTTTTCTTTCCGTGGCTTATTTCATGTTTAATCTTTAAAGTTAAGATAAATCTCTACAGGAAAAGCAAAATATCCCTTTAATACGAGTGTATACATAGCTTAACCTTTTCACAAAAAAATAATTTTCATTTATCTAAATAGCTTAAATATTAATACCACTGAAAGAGACTAAAGGCAAAATTGCAGCAGGCAGAATGATGGTGCCAATTTCTAGCTATAATTAAGGTTTTACTGTACTGGAGTCACCATGATGTTGAATCAGTCTACCCTGTGGATGGAATGAGCTGCGGTATGTGCTCAGAATGTGAGGCTTATTGAGAACGTGACAGTGCTGCTTTTCTGGTAACAGATTCTGTTCATGTTCACTCTTCTTATCCCTTTCCTGAATCAAAATACATTCACAATAATCCAGTCAGAGAATATTTCAAGAAGACCGAAAAACCACTGGCACTTCCCCACTTCCCAAAAGACACCTAGAAACACCTTTTTATTCCCTAACACACTGGTGCATTCTAGCTAGGCAGCTCCTTCAGAGTTCCAGGCAGTGTTCCTCCAACTACATGATTGTTTTGGGGGAGACCGATCCATGCACTTTTCCCTCTAACTTCATCATCCTGTTCCTCTCTACTTCATAGAGCTAGATGTTCTAAAAGACAAAGTGTGCTGGCCACCTTCTCTTCGTCCAATCTGTGAAAATGAGTAAAGGAAACCTCATTTAAAATAGAGTTGGGAGTCCAGAAGATGGCGCTCTCATGTCTTATTACCCCACATACCTTATAATTCGGAAAGAAGCCAGGTTTTACTCTCCTTGAAGAGGGGAGGAAGACTTTCTCCTTGCCTGGCAACAGCCCAGCCAATGAGAGACTGTCATAACTCAGCCAATGAAAAGCCCAGTTTAGTTTATAACAGCCCCTTCCAACTACCCCCCCACCCCCCCCACCCCCGCTCCTGTCTATAAAAGCGTTTCTCTCTTTCGTTTTCAGAATTTGCTTATGGTTTGGCTGTAACCAGAATGTCTCAAACTGCAATTTTCTGCCATTCCTGAATAAACCCATTTTGCTGGCGAAATAACCAGCTGTTTTATTTTTAAACTTAACGAGTCTAAGTGGTAATTCTGAGCCAAACGCCCTCCTCCACAGTTCAGAACAACCATCACTAGGTACTTTAGGGTTTTGTGCCTTCACAATTGAAATGAATTTGGAAAGTTTTCCCTCGTCTCCAACCAATACTTTGCTTGTCACGGAGAAGCAAATGAAAGGGAAGACTTGACGTGGCAGTATTATTCCAGACATCTGCCCTTTCTTTGTCTTCTTTTTGAATGTCAACCAAAAGCATATTTTCATCTTTTAATAGGAATTGTGCAGGGAAAGTGAGATTGGCTAAACTTCTGGACAGCATTCCCCAATGGCTTCCAAAACAAATGCATCGACATTCTTATTTAGCACCACCTGCAAGAAAAGTCTATGGTCAGCGTTCAGGCTCAATAATGTAAAAATGAAAATTATTAGTTGGGAAATAGGTTTCAGGATCGGGTCTACAGAGGATAACTTTAAACAGAAACATTCCTCTTGGAGACAGCCTTCAGAACGCCTTACAAGCATGCTGTATTTGGAATTTATCTATTAGTTTCATCCCCTTTGAGTCACACTCCTTCTTCTAAATCCAAAGGCTTTCGAATATGAACTCAACATTGTGAAGGAAGGTGGAGCTATTCTTTATCAGCTTTTCCTAAAGGAGTTTTCTCCAGAGAATTAAGCCCCATAGAAAATGATTCAAGTGACCTTTTCCTCAATTCTCCCAAAGAAAGGTACCTTGCTAGTACTGTTCTAGATGCAGAGTAAATAGTTCTTTACATACAATTGATGCCTTGAGGTCTTAGGATTTAATTCTTTAGGCCAGTCATGAAAAGAGTTGTTGGGTGCTTCAAAGAGCAGAGAAATATCATCACAAACTAATCTGAGTAGTGTTGCAAGGTCCTCTGTTTCCCCAAATATTACTAACATGACTACCACCACAACAACTCTTACTACTACTGGTAACAATATTCCAAAAACAGCTTCTATGTGCCGGCCAGTCCCTATACTAAGCACTTAAAACTCACCTGCTCATTGAAACAACATGATGGCTATATGAGATGAGTATTATCATCATCATCATCATCATCATCCCATTTGACAGTCAAGGAGATGGTAGTTACAGAGGTTAACTGGGAAATGCCACATTTAAATCCAGTGTTTGTCTGCCTCGTCACAAGCAGGAGACAGGGGAAATTAATTATACTGTGACAGATGCAGAGGAGAAGCAGGGTTAAGGAGGTGGTGGAATTGAAAAGGCTTACTCACTTTTGGAACAAGCAGAAGAAGGGAGAAGGTCAAGATGGAAGGCAGGTTGGTTCATGACCATGGCCTAAAAGGTCAAGGCACAAGAGAGAAGGGAAAAATACCAGGAAGAGGACTGGGACCCGAAAACTAGAAGTCAATGGGAATCAGACCAGTACTGGGATATGTTGAGGAGGCTACCATGTGTCAGAGCTCTAGGGCGATCGTTCAAATCAAAATCAAAATCAAAATCAAAAAAGCATTCAGGTAGATGGGTGGCTCAGCCAGTTGAGCGTTCGACTTCGGCTCAGGTCATGATCTCACAGTTTGTGAGTTTGAGCCCCTCATTGGATCACTGCTCCTAGCGCAGAGGCCCACTTCAGATTCTCTGTCCCTGTCTTTCTCTGCCCCTCCTCTGCTCTTGCTCTTGCTCTCGCTCGCTCTCTCTCTCTCCAAAATGAATAAACATTTTTTAAGAGCATTTTAAATGGTAGGCAGATCTGATTTCTTCCTTTCAAAAAAGTATTATGATTTGGACAGCCGTCCTCTTTCCTTTCCCTCCATTGCCTACTCCAGCTTCATTTGATATCCGAGGGACAGTGTTTCTAATAGGATTCTTCAAACACAGTGCAAGGGATAAAGAAGAAAGTGGGGCATGTCAGTCCAAAAAAGGGAAGCAGAGGTGCCTGGGTGGCTCAGTTGGTTAAGTGTCTGACTCTTGATTTCAGCTCTGGTCATGACCTCAGGGTTTGTGAGATCGAGCCCCACATGGGGATCCATGCTGACAGCACTGAGCCTGCTCGGGGTTCTCTCTCTCCCTCTCTCTCTCTCTGTCTCCTCTTTCTCCACTATCATGTATGAGCACACTCTCAAAATAAATAAACTGAAATATACATATATTTATATATATATATAAGAAATGGGAGCAGCACAATGTTGACTGTAAACTGGCCGCCTGGAGTTGAAAGGCACATTCAAAGCAAAAGCTCATGGCTGCAATTGTTTCTCTTTGTGTCTGACTGAATCTCTTGTCTCGGTTTTTCTCACAGACAAGATCCTACTTTTAAGATTTTTAAAAAATTATAAAAATCACCTAATATCTATTTTAAAAAAACAACAAAGCATTCGGATGCTCTGAAAGTTGAAATTAAATCCTCTGGATGGAGACATCCATGTGAACTATCTCCTCTTTCCCAGTTTGTAAAACTATTTCACTGAAAGACCAAATTGCTCTAATGATGAGACTCCCTCGTTTAAAACTCTTCTCAACTCAGGAACTCTGGTGTTGGATATCAGGGATATGGTATTTTTCTTCTCTTATGGTATTTTATTGGATATAAGATTTCACAGATGATCAGATGCACCATGATTTTGTGTACCACTACAAAAAGAGCTGCTATTCAAATTATAACCAACCACTACCTTGAAGAGACATCTTGGTTTTAAACACGTTAAAATGTGGGCAGAAACTGTGTCCCAGAGACAATGAAATATGGTGACTCTGTTCCTTATTGCAACTGCCCACACAGTTCATATACCCTTCAGGGAGTTTCGGTGCTGCTCTGTTAAATCACTCACCTGCCTACTGCTGCGGGGGCAGCCTGCCGAGGGATCTAACACCACTGCTGCTTCTTCCTGCTTGATTCGGTCTCAGCCCGCGAAGGGCTGAGGACTGTGGTCCCTAGCTCTCAGACGCTCCCAGAGAACTAGCAAAGGGCCAGGAACAGAGAAAGCACTCACTCAAAGCTTTCCCTGTTTGCAGTCTTTTGACATCAGACCTAAAGAAGCCACGTTCTCTCTTCTGACACATGTCATCTGCAGGAGATAGACAAAGCAGGGAGTACTTCCTGTGCTTTACAGAAGAACACAGAAGGACCCAGGTGAAGTCGCTCCACCTGCCCAAAGCTACCCTGTGAGCAGATGGCATTATTATTGGGAAAACCCAGTGTCTGACTTCTAGAGCAATACTTTTTCTTTTTTCTGTTAACTCTCTCTGCTGCCAAACTAAAATGTCAAATCTCGAGGCTTCATCTGGTATTTTCCACCAGTTTAGAGACAAGAGAGCACCGTGAGCACCCGAGATTAGTCTCTGGGACCTGGTCCCTGCGGGTCTGCCCATGGGCACCCGGGAGCCACAACACCCTCTGGGACACTCGCTTCCACGTCTCTATTAACCTTGCCTTCCCCACCCCCCTTTCCACCCTCCCATTGCCTCCACCCGCCAGTGTTCCCACCTCACAAGCCAGGGAGCAAACAGAGTCACAGCCAAGAGGTTAGGATTTGGATTCCCTATGACTATTTTCTGAAATACATATATCTATAAATGTTATAAGAAAAACTAATCTCAAATCCCAGTATACCTGGTTTCTCCTCATTGAGGTATAGAAAAATGGTAATAGCACAAAAAGGGTATGATTCCATGAGCCCAATAGGCTTTTCTCTCTGGGAGGGGAAAAAGCAATTAAAACATATCATCTTTTCACTGCTCTTTCCTTGCTGCAGGAGGGAAGCTTCACTAGCAGAAATCAGAGCATTCGACTTGTAAAGATTTAGGGGAGAGGAGGATTATAGGAGATAATACTCCCTTGATGTGAATCCCTTTTACCCCTCTCCTTTTCTTCAGAAAATGAAGAAAACTATTTATTTTTTTTTCATAAAGGGGGTATCAAGTGGGATTGTGGACATCATGGGTGTCTCGCTCTAATGATACACTCTCTTTCCCATTAAATAATAAAATATGCCGTGGAGTCGCACGACTCCTCAGACCCAGGGGACATTAAACCAGGCTCATCAAGCACCATCCATGTGGAAAGATATGAAGATATTCTTACCTGGCACATACATATTTCCTTTGCAGCTGCCTCAGAACCCTTTCTTCCTTGTGGACTCACACTCCTTCCCAAAACACAGAAGAAGGAAGGAAGGAGGGAGGGAGGAAGGAAGAGGCAGAGGGAGGGAAGGATGGAGAGAGAGAGAGAATCAATTTTACTGATGACCAGAGGAAAAAAGACTTATAATATCTGCAAAGAAACAAGCATGAAAGAGTATGTCGAATTCTTAATAATGTAACTTCTAACTATTTTTTGTTTTCTTTTGTTTTGTTTTCACTTGTAAGGTGAATTTTTAAGTGGCTTGATTTTAGTTGCTACAGGCTGGGTTTACAGCCACTTTCTGTTCTATTAATTGGGAATGATTGGATATTTTATCTTTATCTGAATTTCATTTTTCTTCCATTTTGGCCCCAAAGCACCAAAACCTTATGCTCAAGAAGGACCTGTTGAGGCTTATATGTTGGAGCCAAGGAAAGACACAAATCATGAATTCCATTGCAAAACCCACTAATTGTCACATTTTTGTGGAAGACTCTAATTAAATCCCATAGGAAAAGAACACCATGCAATGGAAAAAGAAAAATCCGTCATTTAAACAACTCTGCTAAGAGCTTAAAATAGACACAGAAGAACATCCTAAAAGTGCTTTTTTTTTTTTTTTTTCCAGGCAAGGAACAGAAAAATGTTAGGCTAGATAATAATATTCTAAGCATCTGAAAGGTAGCATCTATAAAAACTTTATGAGATGCGCTAAATTTATTCCAGACAAAAATCCTCATCGACTGACTGCCTGTTAGATTGTCTTTATTGTCTTTCATTCTTTATAGAGCTGTCACAGGGAGATTCCTCATGCTCAGCCAATCATGGAAGATTCCTTAAAAACCCTAGAGAAGAAGAGATTGGTACATCAACCTAATCCATGCAGATGAAAACCCCTCCTCCAGTTCTGATAACAGCTACCCCCCCCAAAATGAGTGTCTTTATGAGACAGTCTTCAACGGAACAAATGTCAAATCCCCCCAAACATAAAACAGATTTCTCACAAAGAAAAAGCAGTACACTTGAACCACAAAACCCTCACAAGGTTGAAAATCTCTTTCTCGCAGATACAAATGTGAAAAAAGACATCAAAATTGTATTCCTCGTGATTTAGATGTCCCAGAATAGTAAGGTCGACTCACAAATTTTGTTTTGGTGCCCTGACAACGCTCACGAAAGTGCCCTGTCCAGAGCCACGCTCCATTCAGACCTGATCAAAGATAACTTGTGTCTCACCATCTCCCTGCCCCTGGTCATGGTATTTCAAGACTGGCCAGGAACGTGAAAAGGTATGTGAAGGGAGGGCTGGTTCGAGGGAACTTCCTGGACTCCATTTCCCTCTAACCTTGTCCAAAAGCAGGATAGTGCTCTACAAAGCTCTCCCTAAATGCTGCATCACTGTCCCAAATGGGCACATGGCTTTCTCCCCCTCCCCAAAACTCCATGTGAGTTTCCTATAAAGCAAAGAGAGACCTCCAGAAGCTGATCTCACCCTCTGGCCCTACCCCACCTCATCCCGATGGGGTCCCACCCTTCCTCTTTCCCCTCTGGCTTCAAAGAGGAGAGCTGCCTTCCTCCGTCCACCTGGGATTCAGCCTCCACAGGCATCTTGCTCCAGCAACAGTGTCGTCTCTCCTCTGCAAGGTGATGAACCTTTCCTCTTCACCAGCACCTTCTCCTCTCCACGTAAGTGCGTCTACATTATGATACAGATCTCTCCACAGGAACACTTTTTCAAAGTCCCTGAGGTCGTGTTTCCTACTGTATCTATCACCCTGCTTCCCTATTCCCTTATAGCTTCTTGGAAAGCAGACTGGCCCCCCAGTAATCTAGCTCCCATCTCCCTCTCCTAACTGGGCTCTTGCCCAGGTCAGTAAGTGCTTTGACTGACTACATCCACAGAACCCTTCACCTTCCTCTCCTCAGCTGCTTTCTTTCTGGAGCTTCAGACTTCCTTTCAGAAACTCTTTCCTCCTTTGACTTCCTGCAGGGCCTTCTCTCCTATTTCTCCTTATATTTCTCTGACCACTTGTATATAGCTTTTCTGCCTCTTCTTCCAGCTTGTCATGGGCTTGTCACCGTCTTCATGTTCCTTTGTTTTCTCCATTTACTTTCCTCTGGGAAAAGTGTACTTTCCTCTGGCTCCCTCCTCTGGGCCCAGCTTCCACAATGATTGACACTATGGGTGATGGTGTTTACCACCTGTAACCATGTGGTCCCCATCTCTGCCACAACTCTGTTTATGCCCTTGAAATAATTTCCCAGGGAACATAGATCCCATTTTACTGTGTTTGTTTATTTTTCAGAAGAGACAGAGAGAGAGAGTACGTTTAAGCTCGGGGTAGTGGGGGAGGGGCAGAGAGAGGGAGATAGGATCCACAGCAGGTTCCAGGATGACAGCAGAGAGCCCAATGTGGGACTTGAACACACGAGCCCTGAGATCATGACCTGAGCCGAAATTGGGCACTTAACCTACTGAGCCATCCAGGCGCCACACACATCTCACTTTAAAGCTTACACAATGTAAATGTGTGTAAAATTTAAATGTACACAATCCTTGGAGGAGTAAAATTCCAGCAAATTCTTTCCTAAGAGATCATTTTTATAGAGGGGAAAAGGAGAGGCAAGTCAAACATTTTCCGTTCCTCAGTTTTTCACGTATCACAAGTGGGATAATAACAATGTCCTTACATCAGCCATCAGAGAGATTATATGTCTTAAAATTTTTAAAACTGTAACTTTACTATTACTAACTGGCCTGAGCACAATTAGTTTTTACTCTGGGAAAGCTCTCATGCCTCTCATGCCTTACACTCTCTTCTGAGTCAAGGAAAAACAGTTTTGATTAGAATACCTCTCAAAAATTTCCCCAGCATCTCTTTGAAAACCTATTGAGTAGTCCCTGTCGGACCCTGAATTCACTAGAAAACTGAGTCTCAGGATAGATGAGAGATGGTATAATGAAGGAATAGAACAGGCAGGAAAATGGTAATTCTAATATAAATATGGATGCAAAACCCTTTCATATCTAGTAGGAATACTGGGGTAGGAAGAATTGATACAAGAAAAGACACCTGTTTCTTAATGTTGTTGATAGTTCTGTCTAGTGTCAAATATCTAATACAAAAAAGCTTGGAGTGAACTCTTCCATACTATCTCAGGATCTGAGAGAAATTTGGGTATAAATTAGGAAGCTGGGCTGCCTTCAAGTCACCTCCTTATTTGTTTTCTACCATGGCCAATGGCAACATCATAGAAGAGGTTGGGCTCTGAGGTCAGGATAATGCAGAGAAGCAACCCCAGTCAATCTTCAGTGAATACATAGCATGAGCAAACCAGACTTATTTTTACATAGTATATCTAGATCTGTACTGGTCTATTCCATCAGTCTAGCATCCTAAATCCTACCTAGTTAGGTCTTCTGCTAGCTTCTGTATCCTTACTTCTAAACATGCCCAACACGAAACAGAGATCTATTCATTTTCTTGATGGCTGTGTAACAATTACCACAAATTTAGTGGCTTAGAACAATACCATTTGTCATCCCAGTTTTCAACAGGTCAGGAATCCCAGCATGGCACCTTACAAGAGGCTTCTGATCCAAATGCTGTGGTCAAGGTGTTGGCCAAGGCTATGGTCTTGTCTGAGGATTGAGGTCCTCCTCTGAGCTCATCCAGGTTGTTGACAGGAGTTTGGTTTTGATGGCTGTAGGACTGGGGCCCTCAACTCCTGCA
>JAINVK010001183.1:0-74093 GCA_030068075.1 Paguma larvata
GTTGTGACCTTACTAATAGATTCAAGGGAGGCCAAAGTATGAGTGAAACTAGTTAGAGGGTTGCAGTTTTACCAAAAGAAATTAGCCGCTAACTTTTGTTGATTTTGGAATCTTTTAAATTATGTATTTGATGATATGTTACAGGAATCTGGAAAGAAAGACGGTGGCTGCTCATTCTCTTGCCCATTTACCTCTTATTCTCTCATTCTGCCAGGCGCAAGAGACCCTTGGTACTGTCAGCAGTGTGTTCCCATGACGAGAGCATTCATGAAAAATAAGGGAAAATAAGACAATGTATATATGGAAAGCAACACAGCAGAAATTGTAGCTAATGTATAGCTAAATTGAACTGAATGATATATGACACTTATCCCACCTTAAGAGTGACATTTGGGCCTTTTTATTATTCGGTTCAGAAACATTGTTTGTTTGTTTATTTTTTCCCTAAGAGAATAGAAAGAAAATAAGTTTAATAGAATTTTAGAAAGGAGAATCTTATAGAACTTCAGTTTACATTTTAAATAAATAAGAAAGTTAGGTTTCCTTAAGAGTTTTGAGATTATGAGAGCAAATACAAATTAAAAATAAGAGGCTTACTTCTTCCAACTGAACATTAAGGAAGAGGCTTCCCACCACCTCCCTTTTCCTAGAGCATTTACTTTAGAAAACTTGTAATGTTGAAGTCTTTCTTGGTTACTTTGAAATGTATATTAATTTTTTTTGGCATTTATTTATTTTAAGAGAAAGAAAGAGACAGAGCATGAGCAGGGGAAGGGCAGAGAGAGAGGGAGACACAGAATCTGAAGACTCCAGCCTCTGAGCTGTCAACACAGAGCCCGACGCGGGGCCCGAACCCATGAGCGAGATCATGATCTGAGCCGAAGTCGGATGCTCAACCGACTGAGCCACCCAGGCGCCCCTGAAATGTATATTAATTGTTTAAAAATTAATGTCTTACCAGCTGTACAAGCCAGGAATATCTTTCCCAAGGACCTGGGAGTCACCCTCTTGACGTGTAAACATCAGGGAAGATAGAGCACCATTATTGTGGGAGATAGGAGCCTAACTTTGGCGGCTGCCTACCTGCACAGTGTAACACTACTTCTTGTCATAAAGATATGAGAAGTAGGGGCGCCTGGGTGGCTCAGTTGGTTAAGCGGCCGACTTCAGCTCGGGTCATGATCTCACAGTCCGTGAGTTCGAGCCTGGCGTCGGGCTCTGTGCTGACAGCTCAGAGCCTGGAGCCTGCTTCGGATTCTGTATCTCCCTCTCTCTCTGCCCTTCCCCTGCTCATGCTCTGCCTCTATGTCTCTCAAGAATAAAATAAATGTTAAAAAAATTTTTTTTAAAAAGATATGAGAAGTTTATTTTTCCTTTGGACAAAGACATTTAGCAAACACAGATTTTCACCCCAATTATCAGGTGAATTTAGGATGAACTGTGGGGGCACCTGGGTGGCTCAGTTGGTTAAGCGGCCGACTTCAGTTCAGGTCATGATCTCACGGTCTGTGAGTTCAAGCCCCGCGTCGGGCTCTGTGCTGACAGCTCAGAGCCTGGAGCCTGCTTCGGATTCTGTGTCTCCCTCTCTCTCTGACCTTCTTCTGCTCACGCTCTGTCTCTATGTCTCTCAAAAAAAAAAAAAAAAAAAAACACGTTAAAAAAGGATGAACTGTGGGTGACAGATTGCACTATCAAGTCCTCTTAGTTGAGGACTAGTTACGGGTTTTTATTTTTATTTTTGAGAATATGTATGTAATGGGTGTTTCTCTTGGCTATATAAAAGGCTGAAACTTCTTTCTGCCCTTTGCAGTCTCTTAGCAGATTTGCTGTGATGTGTTTTGCATTACGCTTTAATGCTAATGGTTATTCAGTAATAAAATTGTCTTTGTTCTCTTCTACCTTTACAGAAAGATTTTCTAGTTTGGGAGGAGATTTGTTTTTTAAATTCTATTTCCCCAACCGTGTTTTGGATAAAAGCCTTTACAGTGTTAACATTTAGCACTGCTTGGTTTTAGATCTTTCATGGGCAGTATTTGCAAGGTCACCTAACTAGTAAGTTATGAAACCAGGATTTGAAGCTAGGCATAATGAATAACCTGCATATACATTTCACCAGAAGCTGTACTGCCTCCATACACAAAACATGGGTGGGTTCTAGAACATCATTTTAGTCAGAATTCTCATCAAGATGGTAACTGCTTTGTTAGGTTATTTAGGCATAATGTAACGGTTGGGATTTCCATTTGCCTTACTAATTTTGAAAGAAAATCTCCGTAAGTGTGAATTACTTTGATTTGTTGGCCAGCAATTTGGAATTACAGGTAACTCCTAATTACGAAGTGCTTTGCATCAGTACCAGCCTTTAAATTGGTGAATAAATGATGAGAACATTGAAAAAAAATACACATTACCTTCATGTGAATGTAAATTCTACTAATCTAGTTCTCTTCTGGGCTCCTGAAATCTTTCAGTTTTTTTTTTCTTCTTAGTATGCATGAAATAGCCTATTTTCTTTTGCTTATAATCAGCATTTTTCTAGAAAAATATTTTGAAACTTGTCTCCTTAGATGGATGTTAGGAAAAATCAGGCCCCGGGCTTTGCTGCATCATGTAGTGGCCTTAGTAATAAGACTCCAGACCCACTGGTAGAATTCTGATTTAGGGTGAATAACAGGCTCACGCTACCCCTGATGGAATAACGTTTGAGTGTGGGATGTTGGAAAATATCACTTGCTTCCTTTAGGTTTTATTTTCCACCCGTATGAGTTGTGTGTTGTGGAAGGAGTTGAGGTGAATGCAGTGATTTCTAAAGTCTTGTTTAGTGTTGGTAGGGATGAGGAGTGGAAGTGGTTGGTCATTCTCATGTGGAAAGAGAACCCTTAAAAATCAGTGAGCTAGCTGCCATCTTGCATTTCCATGTGAGCGCACCTCATCTCAGCTGGTCTACCTGAGATCCCCTGAGCGCCAACCCTAGTCCCCCACACGGGCCTGTTTCTGTTCCAAGATGAAATAAACTATCATGAGCCATAAACTGGCATGAGTTTGGGGAAACTCGCCAAACTGCAAGCACAAGTGCACATTGGTGGGAAAGGAACGGCTGGCCGACAAAAGATGGTTCATAGAATGGCTGTAGTAGATGATAACACTTTTCAGTTCACCTTAAAGAAGTTAGGAATAAACAATATCTCTAGCATTGGAGAAGTGAATACGTTCACAAACCAAGGAACAGCGATCCACTTCAGCAACCCTAAGTCCTGGCATCCCTGGCAGCGAACCCTTTCACTGTCACAAAGGCCACACTGAGACCAAACAGGTGACAGAAATGCTACCCAGGATCTTAAAGCACCGTGGTGCAGTCAGTCTGACTAGTTGAGGAAGAATCTGGATGGAAAAGCACCACCCACTACCATAGAGGATGATGATGAAGTTCCAGATCTTGTGGAGAATTTTGATGAAGCTTCCAAGAAGGAAGCAAACTGAATTGAGTCAACTCGTGAAGAAAATAAACCTTGAAGAAGTTACTGGGAGATGCTAGTTTATATTATGAGCGCTTTTTAAAAATTTTGTTCATGGATCTGCTAAAATCTAGATCTTTAATATTTTGAAGCCCAAGTTCCTTGGACACTGCAACTCTTTTCAGTTTTTGCTTATACACAATTCATTCTTTGCAGTTGATTAAGCTGAAGAAGCCTGAGAATAAAGTTTGAAAGAAGGTTAATAAAGTTTTTACTTAGTTAAAAAAAAAAAGAGTTAAGATCTCAAAAGCCCAGGCAACAAAAGCTAAAATAAAAACATGAGACAATACTGAAGAGCTTCTGGATAGCAAAGGACATAATATATTGATAAGGCAACTTACAGAATGGGAGGAACTCTTTTTTTTTTAATTAAAATTTTTAAGGGTTATTTTTTTTAAGTTTTGTGAAAGTTTATTCATTTTGTGTAGACAGAGACAGAGCGTGAGTCGGGGAGGGACAGAGAGAGAGAGGGAGACACAGAATTCGAAGCAGGCTCCAGGCTCTGAGCTGTCAGCACAAGAGCCCAACGCAGAACCCGAACTCACAAACTGTGAGATCATGACCCGAACTGAAGTCGGACGCTTAACCAACTGAGCCACCCAGGTGCTCCATTTAAAGGTTATTTATTTTGAGAGAGACAGAGCGCGTGCAAATGGGGGAAAGGTAGAGGTAGAGTAAGAGAATCCCAAGCAGGCCCTGCACTGTCAGCACACATACACAACCAACCAAGCCACCAAGGTGCCCCTAGAAAAAGAAATTCTTAATATACTGTTGGTAGGAACATAAAATCCTACAGTCAAATGGAAAACAGTGTGGAGATTCCTCAAAAACTTGAAAATAAACCACTATGTAATCTAGTAATCCCACACCTGGCTATATTTCTGAAGAAATTGAAATCAGTATCTCAAAGTGATATCTGCATACCCATGTTCATTGCATCATTATCCACAATAGCCAAGGTATGGAAATCGCGAAGTGTTCACCAGTGGATGAACGGGTAAAGAAAATGTGGCATGTATACACAATAAAATATGAATCAGCCACAAAAAGAAGGAAGTCCTGCCATTAGTAGAACGTGGGCGAATCCGGAGAGCATTATGCTAAGTGAAATAAGCCAGAAAGAGAACGACAAATACTGTATGACATCGTTTCGATGTGGAATATTAAAAAAAAAAAAAGCTGATTTCACGGAAACAGATAATAGAATGGTGGTTCTCAGGGGGAAATGGGTTGATGGTAGGTCAAAGGGTACAAGTTTTCAGTTATTAGAAAAATAAGTTCTGAGGATCTACTGTACATCATGGTGACTAGAGTTAATAATACGGTGTCGTGTGCTTGAAATTGGTGAGAGATCTTAAGTGTTCTTACCACATATAGACAAAAAAGAGTTAATTTTGTGGAGTGATAGATATGTCAATTATCTTGACCTTGGTAGTCATTCTAAAGTATATGTGTACATCTAATCCTCATGAATACTTCCAATATATACAATTATGTTTGTTAGTTCCTCCTCAATAAGTCAAAAGGATCAGTTGTGAAGACTAGAAACGAAATGGTCATCTGGTTGGTGGGTTCTCCCCTCAACTCTTCCTGTATTCAGCATCTTGTTACGGCAGAATATTATTCAGAAGTCAGTCATCTGGTCAGAAAGAAAAATAGGAGCTCACACACTTCTATGGCTGTTTGCTTGGAAGCGGCATAACCAGTCCTGACAAAGGCAACATGCAGGCTCCACTTCTGGGGTCACCTTGTTACCCTGTACCGTTTAGATGTGCCCAAATTTTAGTGGTCATTTATTTCCCTTCTGCTGACAGCGACTCACATCTCTTATTGAAACAACTTCTCTTGGTCAACGTGGCTCTACCACGGTTAATGTCAACTCACTTGCCCCTCACTGGAACACGGTCATGTGGTCTAGACTTTGCTAACTGGAGCACCATCTTACTGGCAAATGTATAACCCAGACAGTCTCAGAATTTTTCTTTTCAAAAAATCAACATTTTTTAATCTAAATTTGCTAGGTTCATGGAATATATAATTGAAATTGTTTCATGCTTTTTGTCCTATCGTGGGGAGATTCTGTCTTATAAAAAAAGTTATTGCAGAGAAAATCAGAGCACTAGGGAGATAGATGCTTAATGACCTCTGAGCTCCTGGACTGTGCTTGAACTGAATCTGAATGTGAGGCTATAATTAACTTTTTATTAATTTCTGTCACTTTCAACCCCAAGAATCCTAAATAATAATTGTGACAATGCTACATCTATAAGAATAAAAGTCAGCAATCAAGAAAATTTGGTTATGTCAATTCATCATAAAGCAGAATTAATTTAATGGTAGATGTCTCCCTCTCTCTCTGCTCCTCCCCCACTCGTGCTCTGTCTCTCAAAAATTAAATAAATATTAAAAAAAGAATTAATTTAATGGTAGATGACAAAAAGAACTTTGTGAGTCATCTTTATGAAGTATTTTAAAATGTGCACTAGAGCTTAGCTTACCAGGGTGAGGGAGACGTAGGAGATATGATAATAACAGAGGAAAGCACAAGTCTTTCTGTAATTTTTACCTCCGCAGAAAGACCGTGTTACACCTGTGTTGTTTGTAATAGTATCCATAGCTCTTATCAAAATGCTAGGGAACAGGATAAAACTTCAGTAAATGTTTGATGAAGGAGCACCTTGAACGAATGAGGCCCGGGCATATGGCCAAATACCTGGAAAATTGAGAGGGAAGGAAGGGATTATTGTAAAGAAACAGAACTCAAGAATTAACATCCTATTTTTCAGAGAGAGACCAAGAGAAAGAGAGAAAGAATATGTTCCTCTACATTATATAGTATGATGCGAAAACTCAGAAAAGTCACATAAATTAAAATCAAACCACACATTTAGTGTGTTAATATGTCCTGTGTAATGTTGAAGTATTCTAGGGTAATTTGTAGGGGATGGTGGGAAAGGGTAGTTTAATATGGATTTGCTATAGGAGAAAGCGGAGTTAATTTGGTTAATTAATTCTTTTATTCTATAATAAAATATTATAAAAGCTATGCCTCAGAAAGAAATATTGCAGGAGTCTATATCAGTATCAAATAAAAGCAAATCCAGACAGATAAGGAGAGATTGTATTCAAAAAGGATGTCACACTACGGAGAACACTCTGATTTCAGAAATCTGCAAGCATATCAGAATCAAATGGAAATGTCTTTTCTTTTATAAAGAGAAGTAAGCAGGATCACTGGAAACATTGAAGGGGGCATTGGCAAGTGAGGGAGAGTGAGCAGATATCGTGATGGGTTTGATCTGACAGTCCATGTGTTTTCCTGTGATGAGCAGGTTCTTTGTACTGTTAAAGGGGAGGGGGCATGTTTTGCATTTAAGCCCTTGCTCTGCCCTGGGAGCTTAGGGAGAGCCATATTCAGGGACCTGTTGGGAGGAGGGAAGCCTGACTAAACTTAGGTCAGACAAGGCAGGGGATAAGGGACGGGCAGTTGTGAATACATGGTCGGTAACTGGAATGATAGAAAGTATGAGAAAGGTCTTGAATTTTTCCAGCGCAAAATGATATTTCCAAGGAATCTATAGAAATTCTGCAGAGTAGGTGAACTTGAGCTGATGAGCCAGAACAATGGGAATTTATAAACTTGTCCAAGCAGGAATCTAAAAGGATGCATTGATATTATTCATGTGGGGAACTATGTTTGGAAAAGTAAGATGTTTCCTATTTATGTCCCAATTAGTTAAGACTTATCCCCAAACTTCTCACTTAACAATTACAGGAAAGGTGGGATTTGAGATAGATACCCTGAAAGTAGCCAGTTCTTTAGGTAGGTGAATTAGAAATCAGTATGGTGTGAGGTGTGAGGCATTGTGAGTACCTTTTAAAACCATAGGCATGATGGTCATTATTCATTGAGTCACCAAAACGTGTCAAAATAGGAAGTTCTGGCATGCAAGAATAAACAAACAGAACCAGCAAATTAATAATAAATGGATGCTCAAGTGAATATCCTGTTATATTTTTGTATATATCCTATCAGAGTAAAGAGTACTGAGTTTGACTTGAACACACATTATAATTTTATATAATTATAATATTCTAATAATAATAATAATAGCAATGTTATAAGATAATGAAAACTTATATGTAAATATAATATGTGGGACACATTCTAAGCCCTTTATATATTTAATGTTTGTTTAATTTTTACAATTATCCAGTGAGGTAGGAATTTTTTAAAATTTCACTTTTGTAAGACAGGAACCCTAGAAACAGGTGAAATGCAAGGTCAGAGGTCATACTTTGCTCTTCCCTATTATTAGATGTCAATGGAGCAGGGGGCAGATATCACTGGATGTTCTACCTTTTGTAGGTGTGTGTGAGAATGCTACTATCTTAGCAAATTTTACTCATATATCATTATCACTTATAGTTGCCATGTTATACATGAGAGGCTCAGACTGTGTCTTGCAAGTTTGTACTTTACCAACATCTGTTTGCCCCATCCCTCAGCCCCTGGCAACTACCATTCTACCCTCTATCTATAGGCTTGACTTTTTCCTTTTTATATTTGAAATCTTAAGTGATGCCATGCAGTATTTTTTTTTTTTTTATCCTGTCTGGCTTATTTCACTTAGCGTAATTCTCTCCAGGTTAATCCATGTTGTTGCAAATGCCATGACTTTCTTCTTTTTGAAGACAAAATGACATTCCAATATATGTGTATATGTACACACACACACACACACACACACACCATATCTTTATCCCATTATCCACTGACAGACACTTAGGTTGTTTCCACTTGGTTATTTGCGAATTATTCTGCGGAGAACATAGAAGTACAGATCTCTTTGAGTTAATGATTTCATTTCCATGAGTCTATACCCAGAAGTGGGATCAATATATAAAAATACTCTATTTTTAATTTCTTAAGAAAGCTCTACACTGTTTTTCATAGTGGCTATATCAGTTTATATTCTCATCAACATTGTATAAGGGTTCTTTTGCTCCACAGCAGCATTTCTTATCTCTGGTCTGTTTGATAACAGCCTCCTCTTCAGTTTTTTGGAGGAGTTTGAGTTGGATTGGCATTAATTCTTTAAGTGGTTGATAGAATTCACCAATGAAGCCATCTGGTCTTGGATTTTTCTTTGTTGGGAAATTTTTGATTACTGATTCAATCTACTTACCAGTAATTGTTCTGTTCAGATTTTTTATTTCTTCATCATTTGGTCTTGGGAAGTTTAATGTTTCTAGGAATTTATCCATTTCTTTTAGGTTATCTAGTTTGTTTGTATATAATTGTTCATACTAATTTCTTATGATTCATAGTATTTCTGTAATGTTTCCTCTTTCATTTCTGACTTTATGTATTTGAATCCTCTTTTTTGTTAATTAATCTAGCTAAAAGTTTGCCAATTCTGTAGATCTTCTCAAAAAACTAGCTCTTAGTTTTATGGATTGATCTTTTTCTGGTTTTCTTTTCTCATCTCCATTTTGTTTATTTCTGCTTTGACCTTTGTTATTTCTATCCTTCTACTGATTTGTGGGCTTAGTTTGTCCCTTTTCTATTCTAGTTCCTTGAAGTATAATGTCAGGTTGTTTACTTGAGAATTTTGGTTTTGCTTAATGTAGGCATTTATCTCTGTAGTCTTCCCTTTTTAAATTACTTTTGCTACATCCCATAAGTTTTGGCACGTTGTGCTTCCATTTTCATTTGTCTGAAGATATATATTTTAAAATTTTTTCTTGACCTTTTGGTTGTTGAGGAGCATGTTGTTTAATTTCCACATGCTTGTTTTTGTCTTGTATTCCAGTTTTTGTCTTGTAATTTATTTCTCTTATCATACTCATTGGTCAGAAAAGATGCTTGATATGATTTTAATCTTCTTAAATGTATTGAGACTGACTCTGTGGCCTAATGTATGTTCTGTACGTTCTTGAGAAGAATGTGTGTTCCGTTGCTATTGGATGGAATGTTCTGTATGTGTCTGTTAGGTATACCTGGCCTAATGCGTCGTTTAAGTTCAGTTTTTTCTTAATGATTTTCTGTCTGGATGAGCTCTCCGTTGCTGAAAGTAGGGTATTAAAGTTTCTTACTGTGATTGAATTACCATCTAGTTCTCCCTACAGATCTGTTCATATTTGCTTTATGTATCTAGGTGCACCTATGTTTGGCACATAAATGTTACAGTTGTTATGACCTTTGATGAATTAATCCCTTTGTCATTACATAACTTGATTTGTTTCTTATTACAGTTATTGGCTTAAAGTCTATTTTTGTCTCCTAGAAGCATAGCCATCCCTGGTTTCTTTTGGTTTCCATTTGCATGGAATATCTTCTTCCATCTCTTCACAATTTCAGTCTATGTGTGTCCTTACAGCTAAAGTGAGTCTCCTGTAAATTGCATATATTCGGGTCTTATGTTTTCATCGATTCAGTGATTCTATGTCTTTAGATTGGAGAATTTTGTCCAATTATATTTACATTGATTGCCAAAGGGTGCAGAACTACTCTCGCCTTTTTGTTCATTGTTCTCTGGCTGTTTCTTTGTTCCTTTCTACTTCTCTTGCGCTGTTTGTTTGTGTTGTGATGATTTTACATCACAGTATGCTTTGATTCTTTTTGTGTTTACTATGAGGTTTTCACAAAGCATGTGATAGTTATGAGTCTATTTCAAGCTTCTATCCACTGAATTTCCAACACATACAACAGTTTTGCAGTTTTACAGTCCCCTATCCCACATGTTGTTGTCACAATTTGCATCTTTTTTTATCTCATGTACAAAAATTATTTAGTTATAGTTAAGAAATTATTGTAGTTATAGTTATTTTTAATACTTTTGTCTTTTAACATTTTTGTAAGGGTAAAATCACCAAGTGATTTATCTACCATCCCACAATATTATAGTATTCTGAATTTAATTATATTTACCTTTTTCTAGTGTGTTTTAAACTTTCATATGCTTTTCTGCTACTAATTAGTGTCCTTTTGTTTCGACTTGAAGAAGTCCCTTTAACATTTCTTGTAAGGCTGTTCTAATGGTGATGAAATCCCTCAACTTTTGTTTGTCCGGGAAACTTTTTATCTCTTCTTCAAATTTTAAAGAGAATATTGCTGAGTAAAGTATTCTCGATTGACAGATATTTTTTTGCAGCACTTTGAATATATCATCTTACTCCCTTTTGGCCTGCAGGATTTCTTCTGAAAAATCCACTGATGATGTTCTAGGAATTCTCTTGTATATAAATAGCTGCTCTTCTCTTGCTGCTTTTAAGATTTTCTCTTTGTTTTTAATTTTTAACAATTTAACTAAAAAGGACCTTAATGTGGGTATCTTCGTTTTCATCTTATTTGATACTCTTTGGGCTTTGTAGATCTGGATCTCTGTTTCTTCCTTTAGGTTAGGGAAATTTTCAGCCGTTTTTTCTTTGAATAAGCATCCTGCCCCTTTCTCTCTCTTCTCATTTTGGGATCCCTGTAATGGATCTATCGACAGTATCCCATAAACCTTTAAGCCATCTTTACTCCTCTTCATTCTTTTTTTTTTTTTTATTAGTTTGTTTTTGTTTCTCTGATTGAATGAATTCCAGTATCTTGTGTTCAAGTATGCTGATTTTTTCTTCTGATTAATCAAATCTGTGGTTAAATCACTCCTTTGAATTATTCAATTCAGTGAATAATATATTCTTCAGCTCTGTGATTTTCTGGTAGTACCTTTTGAATACTTTCTCTTTGTTGAAATTCTCACTTTGTTAGTACATCGTTTTTCTGACCTTGTCGAATGTCTTTATAACCATATTTTGAACTCTCTAATGGGTACATCACTTCTCTCTGTTTCATTAAGATTGATTTATAGAAATTTATCTTATTCTTTGTTTGTAACATATACTCCCACTTTATTTTCCTTGATTGTCTCTTTTGGTTTCTGCCCATCAGCCTCCTCTCCCAGTCTTTACAGACTGGTTTTGTGTAGGCAAGTGCCTTGTCAATCAGTATGGCCAGAGTTCCTAGTTGTCTCTCAAACCCTTGTTATTTCAGTGCTGCCATATTTGTTCCTAGTGGCTCTAGTAGTGGAGTGTGTGTCAAGACATGCCAGTGTCCAAAAGAGGAGACTCGAAGTCAGCACCTGGAGGCAGGCTGAGTAGAAGTTGGGTTGTCAGACAGAAGTGGGGAAAGTATGTAGTCAAACTCCTTCTAGACAGAAACTGGGAGATGGGCATTTTTTCCTGCTCTCTTTACCTGAGGCCTGGTGTATAGTTGTGAGCCACATTCTGTGTCCATTTCTTTGCTTGTCATGGTCTTGGGGGACTCATGAATATAAGCCTCATTGATGATCAGATATAGGTGATTTGGGGGCCTATCCCTTGGGTGGGATCCATAAAGTTTGAGATGCTAGATGTCTGTTCCAAGCTTTTGCTCCTCAGGGAGAAGCTGAGAGTTGGGGTTCTCACCTGGCTTTATGGCTGTGTGCTGGGGTATAGTTTGTGGTGAGAGATTGTCTCAGCCTTTCCTATCCATTTTAATACTGGTATTTTCTCTGTCTCCGGATGTAAATGAGTCACTCAACTAGATTCTGGATTTCTCTTAGAGGGAATTGCTCTGTATACAGATGTATATTTGAGGGATCCATGGTAGAAGGGAAATTCAGGAGCCTTTAAGTCACCATCATTTTTGAGGTACAGTCTTTGCAGATAGTTTTCGAACCATTTTTGGAACAAGATTTGAAGCCACTTAAATAATTGCCATAGGATGTTGTTTGGATTGTAATTGCTATCATAATAACCTATTTTATATCTAACTTTGCAATCCTATTTTAGCATTTTCTCTTCCATTGAGAATAATTATCCACTGTATTAAATTCTCTTCTGTACAAGGACACTGTTTAGCTGTTTCCTTCGTTAGCAAATTTTGCAAATTTTGGCTAACTTTTTATTTGTGTGAGAGTCATGGTTTCAACTATTTTGAAAACTGTCAGCAAATCTTGACCATGTTTATTTCTTTTGTCTTCTTTTTATGAGCCCATCACCCTCCTCAGGGTATATGTTTTTCTTTAGATGAAGTAACAACTATGATCCAGATATAGCTGAGTTTATGGGCTGAGGAGATATTCTTTTACCTTACTCTGAATATTAATTTAATTAGTTCAATTCACATGTGTTACTGTCAGCTGCGAGTTGTGGGGATGTCCAGACTGGGTTAAAGGAGTCTACTCAGGCCTGGGATAGGTAACCTGAGAGAAGAATGGGTCACACGCATGGAAGGGTGAGTCGAAAAGTATAACAGCTGACATGTGTTGTGTGAAGCGTAATTTCCAGGTATTATTATCAGGTAAGGGTGACAGCCTATGACTATAAAACTAAGAAAATTCCATACCTACTCCCTAAAAAGTCATGATATAAGCCAACACCAAGGTACCAGCTGGCTATGAAATTTTCTCACCTGTGAGGTAATGTTCAAATACTAGCACCATGCAATGTTGTAACACTAGTCAGGTACTTAGTTAAATAGATCCATCCACCTGACGATGAACTGGGACATGCTGCAAATGGATTCACGATCATAGCAATAGCAGCATGTTGCTTTTCCAGTTTTCATTCAGCAGCAGGATGGGAAAAGCAGCTTTTGACACTGTACATGTCAGCGATGAGGCCTGTGGGCCACACATGATAATGTAATGATACTCTACGTCCACAAAGAGCATTCACATCAATGGTACACATGAGTTCCCAGTGCCAGCATCATTTCAACCCCATAGTTGTCTTCATGACCCAGGTTCGTTTTCGTGCTCTCGAAATTCTTCTCCTCCTTAGAACTGCTGTTGGATCCCTCAGCACCTGCATTTCAGTGAGCATGGTATTAATATAGAAGAGTACATGTGTATAAACATGTATGTATGTATGCAAAGACTTATGTATGTATGCATGCATATATGTACAGAATGACTTTACCGAGATGCAATACACCACAAAATTCACTACATTGTAAAGTATACAATTTAGTGATTTTTGGTATATGCACAGAGTTATGCAGCTATCAGAATACGGTTACTTTGAAAATTTCCTTCCATTTTTTTCAGGTTCTGGAGTATGGAAACTGGATATAAATCTGGAAAAAATGAAAATTAACAACAATGGCAATACTAACAATCATAGTTTGAGTCTGCCTGGTGCCATCAAATAGATCACCTTATGTAAACATCCAACAACTATACAAGATAGGTATTAATTCAATTTAAAATCAAAAACGCTGGTACAAAAAGGTAAAATACTATGTCTGAGGTTAAAATAATTGACATATGCTAAGTGAAATAAGTCAGACTGAGAAAGACAAATATCATACGATTTAACTCCTATGTGGAATCCAAAATATAAACAAAAAGAAATGAATAAACAGGAAACAGAATCAGAACTTGAAATAGAGATAACAAACTGATGGTTGCCAGAGGGGAGGGAAGTGGGGGGATGGGCAAAATGGGTGAAGCGGTATGGGAGATACTGGCTTCCAGTTATGGAAGGAATAAATCATGGGGATAAAAGGCACAGGGAATACAGTCAATGATACTGTGACAGTCGGCAGCTACACTTGTGGTGAGCACAGCACGTTGAGTTGTTGACTGACTGTTGTATACCTGAATGTAACACTGTGTGTCAACTATACTCAGATAGAAAAAAAAAAGCTGGCAAAGCCAAGATTTGATCTGATGTCAGTGTACTGCTACAATTCCTTATTCTGCTAAATCAGTGAATGTATTCCCTTTATGTGGCATAATTCACTCTCTGGAATTTATTAGTCTAGTATTTCCATCCGTGTAATACCTTCTGACTTCACTTATTACTTTGTGCGTATCTTGTTCAGTTGATCATTTAGTTTTGTTTTGAATGATAGCTATTCTGCTTTTACTTCCACACACCATCTAAAATGTCTCACTTTATTTATTTATTTATTTATTTATTTATTTATTAAATTTATAATAGTTTCTTTTCAAATTGGTTTACATATAACACCCAGTGTTAATCCCAACATGTGCCCTTTTTAATGCCCATCACCCCCCTCCCCCCTCCCTCATCCCCCTCACCCTCAGTTTGTTCTTAGTCT
This sequence comes from Paguma larvata, assembly GCA_030068075.1. Classification (NCBI taxonomy): domain Eukaryota; kingdom Metazoa; phylum Chordata; class Mammalia; order Carnivora; family Viverridae; genus Paguma; species Paguma larvata. The sequence goes on from JAINVK010001183.1 coordinate 14,614, forward strand.
TTGAGAGTCTCATGTTTTATCTCCCTCCCTCTCTGTGTCTTTTTTTTTCTTTCCCCTCTTCCCCCTCCCCTGGTTTTTGCTTAGTCTCACAAAGTCCACCTATTCGTGGAAACATATGGTATCTGTCTTTTTCTGACTGACTTATTTCACTTAACGTAATACCCTCCAGTTCCATCCATGTTGCTACACATGGCCAGATTTCATTTTTTCTCATTGCCACGTAGTAGTCCATTGTATATAAGTACCATAACTTCTTTATCCATTCATCAGTTGATGGGCACTTGGTCTCTTTCCATGATTTGGCTATTGTCGAAAGTGCTGCTATGAACATTGGGGTACACGTGCTCCTGTGCATCAGCATTCGTGTGTCTCTTGGGTAGATTCCTAGCAGTGCTGTTGCTGGGTCATAGGGTAGCTCTATTTTCATTTTTTTGAGGAACCTCCACACCGTTTTCCAGAGTGGCTGCACCAGTTTGCATTCCCACCAACAGTGTAGGAGGGTGCCTACTTCTCCACATCCTCGCCAGCATCTATAGTTTCCTGATTTGTTCATTTTAGCCACTCTGACTGGTGTGAGGTGGTATCTCAGTGTGGTTTTGATTTGTATTTCCCTGATGTTGAGTGACATTGAGCATCGTTTCATGTGTCTGTTGGCCATCTGAATGTCCTCTTTGGAGAAGTGTCTATTCATATCTTCCGCCCATTTCTTCACTGGGTTGTTTGTTTTTCGGGTGTGGAGTTTGGTAAGTTCTTTATAGATTTTAGATATTAGTCCTTTATCCGATATATCATTTGTGATGATCTTTTCCCATTCCGTTGGTTGCCTATTTGTTTTGTTGGTTGTTTCTTTTGCTGTGCAGAAGCTTTTTATCTTGATGAGGTCCCAATAGTTCATCTTTGCTTTTAATTCCCTTGCCTTTGGAGACGTGTCGAGTAAGAAATTGGTGCATCTTAGGTCAAAGAGGCTTTTTCCTGCTTTCTCCTCTAGGATTTTGATGGTTTCCTGTCTCACATTCAGATCTTTTATCCATTTAGAATTTATTTTTGTGAGTGGTGTAAGAAAGTGGTCTAGTTTCATTCTTTTGCATGTTGCTGTCCAATTCTCCCAGCACCATTTATTAAAGAGGCTGTCTTTTTTCCATTGGATACATTTTCCCGCTTTGTCAAAGATTAGGTGGCCATATACTTGCGGGTCCATTTCTGAGTTTTCTATTCTATTCCATTGGTCTATGTGTCTGTTTTTGTGCCAATACCATACAGGTAAAACTCTGTCATCTGAGATACGTGTTTGTCTTTATTTGGACTTTATTTCTAAAACAAACACGTATCTCAGATGACAGAGTTTTACCCAGAGAGGTCAGATGAGGCCAGGCGAGCAGATGGGAAGGACTCATCTGAGGTAAAGCCCTGAAGTGCTGGCGATTGTGTGTGAGTCAGAAGGTAGCAGGCTTCCCACCTAGTGTGCCTGACGAGTTTTGTGACAAGCAAGGAGAACATATGCTCATGGCTTTTGCTGCGATCACGGTGTTAATCACGACCACAACCCTCTCACTAAGCCTGGAAAAGAACCTGCCTGCAAGTTCTTTAGTATCCTTCCCTCTCCACCCGTTTCATATTACACTCAATGATTTTGTTTGTCTTCTCTCTCTCTACCTTGCTTCGTCTACTGAAACTTCCTCTCCTGCATTTTCCACTCCCACCCTATGAATAACTCTCATTTTCTGATTATTATGCATGAATAGAATGTGCAACTGCTTGGAAAGGGCCATGTTCTGCTAAGAAGACTCAGGTCATGATGATGGAAATCATATTAGTTTGAAAGAAAATTATGCCCTTTAGTGTCTGTATTTATTTTAGTTTTACTTATATTTATTTATAATACTTGATAAATTTTAAATTCAATATAATATGAAAAGTTTGTAAGAGCGCTCATGTAATACAACAAGAAGCCAAAGTTTAAAATGCTGAGAAACACTGGCCTTTCTGACACCCTTATGTTGAGAAACTAGAGAGGGTTTTTATTGTGTAGAATTCTGGGCGAGAGAAGACGAGTAATGTTTCAGGACCTTCCATTTCTTTCATTAGTACTAGTCTGCTCCTAGTCTTCCTCTAGTACTGCTCCTAGTACTTCTTCTTTCTTTCCTTTAGATCTTTTAATTATTAGGCCATGGCAATAACCTTAGGTACTTTGTGCTGATGGTGATTGCACTTTCTTTGTGCAGTCAGGTTTATTAGTATTTGATGATACTAGGACTCCAAACAGTAGGAGCAGATAGTCTTGAAACTCATATCATGAGTATCCTGGAAATTCGATGTGTTTTTTAAGCATCTACAGAGGAGACCATGAGGCCTTGGTCCATGAAGGATACTCTTGTGAAGATCTTTACCTTCAGAGGAAATAAGGTAGACTGGCTTGATGTAAGAAGGATGAGCCCATGCAACAGGGAACCAGTAACTTTAAAGAAAACAGGGTACACTAAATAGTTTATACTTCAGATCCAATGCCCCAATTCCCTAAGGGGGCAGGAACTTTTGCCAGAGCCACGAATAAAGAACAATATACATACAGCAAGGTTTCTTTCACCAGAATATCATTTTGCTCTTCGGAGCATCTGATAGTATTCTTTGATCAAAGTGTGGTGTGTAGGAGATATTCCTTATTTCAGGGAGGAGTCTGTTGGAGCTCATTGAAAGAGAGAAGGGCATTGGAGGGAGAGCCTGGTGTTGAGAGCAGGGGACAGGGCCACTATCAGGTCAGTGGCCCAGGAACCTACAAACCCAAAAGGTTGACCTTAGGAGCAGAAGTGTATCATGGGCTATCCAGATGCCAGAGCACTATACACTGTAGTCTGAGCATGGAAAGAGAAGAGGGTAGAACCTTTCATACATTAGCAATGGCAGGTGATGGTCTCTCCACCCCTTGAGTTAAAGAGGCCATGAAGGAGTGTCAGAGGGGCAGGAAACGTGGGGAAGACAAAAGGGATGGTCCTAACTAGTAAAAGACCACACAAAGAATTTTGTTATGCAGAGAAATGAGGGGAGTAGCAATAAAGAAAGTAGATTGATTCCTTGATTGATTGAATAGCATTCATTTAGATGAGAAAATATATATAGTACGTTGTTACATTGATAAGAATAATCTGGTCAAGAAGGAAAACCTGTTGATACAGGAGAGCAAGGTCAGAGGGGATGGGGTAAAGCACATGAGGGTAGAAGTTCACAAGTAGGAGCATCAACAATTCTTCCATTATAACAGGAAGGAAGGCAGAGCAACATGGACACCTGTGTGAGAGGCCCCTGGGAATTTTGGAAATCTTTTGGGAGTAGAGGCCCCACTCTCCTGTGAGTGGGGGATCAAACCTACAAATTATAAACTGGTTACTGTTGTAGTACATCATCCATCCATCCAAGAAAACTGAAAAGGGAATTATAGAAGAGCCATAGAAAAAGCAAGTGTCTTTATTGAAGAAGGACCTTGTCAGTTTAATTTTATATCAATATTTTTTTCACTATGAATGTTTTAAGTGTCTCCCTTTAAAAGATAAATATAATAAATACCCTCTGAAAGCTGTGCAGGTACAAACTGAGGTGTTGTGTCAGTATCTTTTAGCTGAACATAATGGGGGGTGGTGATCAAAGTCTGCAGTAGAAGAAAGTAGCACATTTGTGGATATTTCTAGATTACCTATCATCTAGCTAGCTATCGCATACCATCTATTGTCTATTATCTATTTATCATGTATCTGTCATCTATGTGTCTTCTATTTATCCGTCATCTATCTATCTTATTTATCATCTATTGATCGATCGATCCTCTCCTGCACCAAGCTTCAACTGTCTTCAGTCTCCTGTGTTCTCCACTTTGTTTGTTAGCTATATAAATTTCATCTCAGACATTGAATTAAAACTAATCAATGAGCCAACAAGAGACAAAAACCCATCTACCTAAGGCAACAAGTGCAAACTTGTAGTTACTTTCCCCCCTTATTTTTTAAGAATACTTTTAAAAAGCAACGTATAGTAGTTATTTGTCACAATGTTACTCTTTTTTTCTAACTACCCTTTCCCTTAAACCTGCATATAAAGCCAATGGGTCAGACATCAAACCTATTTCCTATCTCAGGTTGGCATGAGAACACATGTGTGCATGTGTGAGTGGGGATGGAGAGCCTGATTCCAGCTGGGCCTTCTCCATGGTTGGGTATCTCTCCATGTTTCCCACCACTTGTTGGAATTCAAAGGATTAAGAGATAACCTTAATTAAGTTCCCTCTCCCTTGCCAGATGAAGAAGGCACAGTATGGGTTTTTTTTTTTTTTTTGTTTTTTTTTTTTGGTGCAGGTCACTGAGCATATGACACATTTTCCTCTGAGCCAGCCCAAATCCGAGTTGTAGTCTAAAATCCCCAACTCTATGTGAACATTTTAGTTCCCTCCCTAACAATATTTGACTTCTATCATGGTACTGGGAGTAGCTATATCGATGACTTCTTGATTTTTACATGGAGTTTGGTTTTAATGGCATTTTGTAAGATTTGTAACTCTGGCTCAATGCTCTGGGTGCTTTTAGCTTCAAGCTAAAAGCAACAGTGTTGCTTCAGATTGTGACTGAATCTGAACCAAAGAAGGAGTTAAGGTTCTCGATGATAAATATGGCAGCTTTATCCAGGTAATTCTGGCTCCAACCCTGCTGTTAAAATTTATTATATGATTATTAAGTAATATTAAGTGTTATTATAAATGAGATATAAGTATTGTTTTTCTTTTCCATACTGATGCCACATGAAATGGAAAAAAATGTGCTAATTATTTTGAAGCACAGTGTGATCACAAAAAGAGATAAAATAAAAACCTAATACATATTTCAAGAGCTGAATATCTCATTTAAACATTATAAAAAATGTTCAGGATTGTCACTCAGGTTCACATTTTATTGACCAAGAATCTGAGTTTATAGAGTTTAAGTGAATGGCTCAAGTCTCATTCTAAGTAGTCAGTAAAGCTGGGATTTAAACTTGGTCATTCTGATTCCATGTATGTATGCTTTTTCAATTTATTATACTGTACTTGCATATTTAAAATTTTTTTTAATTTTTAAATTTTTCAGTGAGTTGTCTGCCAAGATATTTTCCTAGTATATTTATTATGAGGCATAATTAGGGTTCCCAGATACTATTATAAACTTATGTATCAGCTTGGGGTAAAAAAACGAAATTCTATTTACATTTGTAATATTATCAGTGACTCCACACTTAGGGAGAATATTCTCTTTTGGCATGGCTAGCCTGTCTGGGGTAGTAACCTTCTAGTTTCATAAACCCAATAGTTTACTCTTAAATATTCCTTCCTATCCACTGGAGTAGGTGCTAAGACCTGCCATCTTATATATATTTGGTTCTAAAAGCATCCCTGGACAAGTCTTTGGCCAGTGTCTTGCTGACAAGTAGAAAATAAGCAGGGACCCCTTCCATCTACCCCAACCCCACTGTCAGAGTTTTTAGAATATACCCATGAGAGACAACATTGATGCAACATAAGTGTTTTTCACAGAAGAAGGCTTGAGGAAAGAGAAATAGGGACTGTTGCTCCAGGAAGAACTGCTGTTGGAAAGAATCAGCATCGTACAGATGGAGACAATGTCCAACACCTCCTGAGAGGGGGTCTCTGCTGACAACAGTGGTTTGAATAGTGCATGAAGGGAAAGGAAGAAAAAAGGTCCCCCCTCGCACCCATCCTGTTCATTTGAATTACCCTGATGGGAATGGGTTTGAGGGTTTGAGAAACAGTAAAAGTCAATAGTGTATATATAAAAATTGTGTATCTCTGTACTATGTGAGATTGAATGAAAACATGTTTTTGGTAAAGCAAAATTAAGTTTTAAAACAAACAAGGTTCAGACTCAGCTAAGTTTGACCTACAGCACTGTAGGCATGACATCCCAGAAGTCACAGCTTTATAGTTATTAGTCAGTGCCTGGGAGAGCCCTGAACTTACCAGTAGTGTCATTGTGTTGGACAGGAGAGCTTTGCAACCTTAGCAATGCACTGAGCTTGTAACAGGCCCCTGGTGCTGGTCTACCCTTCCTTGCGAACAGAGGGCAGTGCCGGAGTCTAGCTCCGACTGAATCCAGGAATTTCTGAAGGATGAATGGTCAGCAAAAGGAATGAGAGAGCCACGAGATGTAGTTGGATCACCAAGCAGGCATCTCTGGCAATTCTGGCATCTCTGCTCTGGTATCTTTATTTAAAGGCAGTGAATGACAATACATCAGAGATAAGGCATTTTTTAGCAATTTTTCTTAAGTTGGCATACTTGTGAATCCCCCAGACCTAGAAGAAGACATTCTTATCTTAGATTAGGCAGTGACCATTTTTATGACTTTGTTCCCAGATCACACATTGTTTTTGAGGCAGAGCCGAGGAAATAAGATGTTTTTAAGAAGAGAGCAGGGTTGTTGTCGTAGCCCTCAGTAAACAGAGGGCACATACACTGTTGCCTTAAGATCTATGTTAACCATCTATAGATAGATTAGGAGTCATTCTATCCATAATCTTTAATCATAGCAGAGGAGGTATAACTCGCTTGGTAGAGACATAATCTCTAATGCTGGTCTAAGTTCTTTTCCTTTGTGAGTGAGTGAGCCTATACCATAAGGGCCCATGTGTATCCATTCTTTGTACAAGTGGCAGTTTCTGTAAAAGTATTTTGTTATTACCTTTTCATTATAAGGAAGCGTGGGGATGGGAATCGCAGAAGGATTCTGAAATGTTAACCTCAGGAAGGTGCTCAGTACTTGTTGTTGATCAGTGAAGGTATGAGTAGCTATTTTTGTTTGGCTTCTGTTTGTGCCTTATCTATAAACAGCACTTTTCACTTTTGGGCTAAGCTAACCTCTGGAGAAGGTCCTAAGTGTCTTTACAACCTCTCCTATCAGTCTGTTGAGCAAATACTGAGAGACGTTTTACAGCGATGTGCTTTGAGGTTTTATGGTGGCGCTGAGGGGATGTTTAACACAATGCAATACCTGCAGAGAAATCTAGTTTGGCTCAAGGAGCCTTGGGACCTAACATCTACTAATTTTTTATCCAACTCATAACTGCTATTCTGTATGATCAATTTATGTAACCTATCCCTGAGAGGCAACTTGAGGTTACTTCGGCTAGGTTACTCTCATTCAGATATTATACATCAAGGCATTGCACTCCAGGTCCCCTGGTCATATGCCATAAAACCAAAGAGCATTATATCCCTTGAGGCCAACGAGAGCAGTTCAAGAAATCCAGGCCTGAAAGGTTATTAATAGAAGGAGATAATATTGGGATGCCATTTTAGTCAGCAGGAGACTTTGCAACAACTGCCTAATCCACACAGGGAGATGTCTCAACCTGTGAACCCAAGATGGCTCCCAACAGGGGAGGAGACATCATAATCTTTTCCTGGGCAGTGATTCCATTTTGGACTATCTTAAACTCTCAAAGAAGTTCAACAATGATGAACTCCAAAAAAAAATAATGGTTTGGATGTTACAACACTTTTACAAGAAACTCTTTAGTTTTTAGGCAGAGTTACCCACTGTTTCTCAAGTATCAACCAGCAACAAATACCAAGCAATATAGGGAAGAGGAAATGTATGCCAGTCTGTTACACTTATATATAATGCAACCTTTTTACAAATACTTGCATTTTGAAAATTGTAAAAAACTAAACTTTGTTCACCCTTAAATCTGGACTTTGATTTTAAGGAAATTATTCTAAATAAATAATGAAAAAACCCACATTTATTGAGTTTTGGATTAAGTTTTCTCTTAATCTTGGTAACTGGCCACATACCAATACTTTAGTCTATTTATTGGCTCACATACACACTCCAGTATTCCATGTATTGAATATTTTAATACTGATTCAATAATAGCTAAGCCTTAAAATATGTTGAGGTTTCATTTTAAAGAAACTATAATTTTTTCCTGAATAATAATTGTTGACTTAGAAAAACTGGCAAATTAGAAAATACAAAATTGAGAAAAATAAATAACATATCTTTGATCCAACCTCTAATAAAATAAAAATTTGTTTCTAATAAAATATATCACTTTACTGAACTTGAGCACCTTTGACAATGCAATATTCAGAACAGATTATACAGTTAACTGGCAATAAATTTTTTAAGAGACATTTCATCTTAGCATATTAGGCCTTAATAATTGACAATTAATGCTCTTAAAAGCATACTTGGATTTTGTTGGTGCAATAAGTATGGATCCTAAAGTCAATTGTCTCATAAAGGAAGATCCTTTTGCAACCCAGTGCTTGCTAGTTAGTAGCAGTATATAAGCTTTTATATTAAGGAAAGAAAGAAAAGCTTTATTTTCTTGGCCTTTGAGATATACGAGGACTTTTCTTCTTTTGAAGCGAGTGAGTAGATGTGTGTTCAGATATGAGGTTGCTGTGTTATCATAGACAGCTGGGAAAGCAGGTAAAATATCAATATTAGCTATATCAGTTGAATTGAGGGAAGAAGTAGCAGCCAGAGCAGTTCAGTCATGGCCACGTAAAATACTGTCCAGGTAGGAATGAGGGATAAAAGTGATTCTTGCTAATTCATTGAATGTTGCTAATAATATGGCTTTAATAAAATACAGAGGCAGAGAGAGAGTGGATAAGCATAGACTGAGTGACAAGTCTTGTAGCTTAGTAAAGCTATAAGAGAAGTGATTCAGAAAAGAGAGAATTTTAGGAAAAGGTAGACTAGTTTGTTTATCCATTCACCTATTGAAGGAGATTTGGATGGTCCAGGCATTGTCTCCCATTTTTCAGTGAGTTCTTCACACTATCTCTAGGCTTCTGAGGGTTCATGGGCCTCCCACACCTCTTAGTTCTTTACTGATATAGTTTGTTACTTCTAGGTGTTTTGATCTATGTGGCCACTGAGAATTTAGGAACACTCTTCCATTTCACCTGTTCTACCATGGCTGGTGTGCCATTGCCTTAGGTCATGTGTGAAATAGCCACTGTTGGATTTTTTTCAAAAGCTTAGAGGCTCCCTCTACCAAATCCAGTCAAGTCTGCCATTAGACCTAAGCTTTTATACTGTCCCATACCTATCTGTATGTTACAGAATAAATCTCCCTACCTCTCTGCATGCCTGGAAGCTCAGCCCCAGAGTGAGAGAGAAATCTGACTTGGCTGTTCCTCTTTCCCTCTTCTCTCTACAATAAAGATCAAGCATAAGAGGGGAGTTTTGGGGTTTCCATCTCTACATTTCATCTTTTCCTTCTTTGGATTCTGAGGATACAATAGAACTCTGTAATCTACTCCTGTAGTCTGTCTCTAAAAAAGAAGGAATATAATATAATTAAATATCTTTCAAATCTATTACCTTGCTGAGTATTCAACAGTTTTATATTGGATACCAGAAAATGAATAGTAATTCTCCCTCTTTGAATTCTTGTTTGAACAGTTCTATCACCCTCTAACCATATCTGTCAGGAGATAAATGCATCGTGATTACTAGGGAAGAGATTAAGTACATGAAAATACAAGAGTAAGGCATATTTGTTTTGGGCCTCTGGCCTATAGTATTTTGTTATGGCAACTAAGTTGACTAGATAGAAAATTACAGTACAATAATTTTATATATCTATTGATTATCTGGAGCTTGTTTTATTAAAAATTTTTTAATTTATACTTTTATATATTCTCCAAATATCCTGCATTACTTTAGTATATTTTATCATGATTTGTAAACAAGTTTTATTCTTAATAAAATGAAATCATATTATCTAAGTTGCTCAGAGAGAAGGGTCACATACCTAGTTGGTGGCAGTATTAAGGATAAAATGTGAGAATCCAGTCTTATTTCCATGTATGTTCCATCATAACATTCTCTCCTTAAAAATTTATGTGCTGTCATTCTGCAATAGCAGGAGATTTGAAGGTTATTTGAAAGCAATATTCTCTAAAATTTAGATGGAAGTTGCATGAGTTTAAACTGTATGCTTCCATTCATAAAATGCTGATAACCCTTTAAAAAAAACTTAGGAATCCAAGTGTTTAGAGAGTCTAAATACATAAGTATTACAATGTATTCAAATCAATGAGAATTATCGTGTGGCAAAGTGTATATATAGTATCGTGTATGTTTTTTGTGTGTGGGTTTGTGTGTAGATTTATTAGGATCATGAGTAGACAGAAATGGAATTGCATAGAGAGTTCTCGATAGCATAAAAGTAAGAACAAGATTGTATGCTGTTGGGGCACCTAGGTGGCTAAATCAGTTAAGTGTCCCGAATCTAGTCATGATCTCATGGTTCGTTGAGCCCCAAGTTGGGCTCTGTGCTGACAGTGCAGGGCCTGCTTGGGATTCTCTCTTCTCCTCCCTTTCTGGCCCTCTCCTGTGCATGCATACTCTCTCTCAAAATTAATAAACTTTTAAAAAATAAAAATCAAGGAATTGATCCTACTTGCAATTGCACCAAAAAGCATAAAATACCTAGGAATAGGGGGGCCAACATGGCGGAGGAGTAAGGGGACCCAGTATGCCCCTTGTCTTTCAAACCAAGAAGGACTGAAATAAAAGAACTCTCAACACCAAGAGTCGGGGAGGAAAGGGGTTGCAGTCTACAAGGAACAGAAAGCAAAACCCAGAAAACGCCCCAGGAATCGTGAGTTTAATCTGACGTGGATAAAACGAACTAGGATATGAAGCTGAGGGGAGGGGAAGCCGTCTTTGGAGAAACCCGGAAAAGTGCAGAGTGGACCACTTCCGAACGAGAGGGACAGAGAGGGTGAGACCACCACCATCCAGTCCCTAAGTGCAGGGCTTTTGAGGAGAAGTTCGGTGGCTAACAGCAGAACTCTCCTCGTGTCGGGACCGGCAGTGGCGACCCAGTCAGCCCGTGTAACACAGAAGTGCCACTGCCTGCAGATAGCTTCTAACCCAGGCACACAATTTACAGCGAAGCTTGGTGTAGCGGGAGGGGAGAGTGCACGAGGCGTGCGAACACCCAGCAAACTGAATTACACCGCTGCCCGTTGCAGAGAAGAACAGAAATAAAGGGGTGAATTGAGGCACGGGGACTGGGAAGAAGGGACTGGAGAGACGCCATTGCTGTATCACAAGACCACAAACACTGGCCCCAGGAAGTCACCCCCAAAGCCATCCCTGTGGCAGTGGAGGCGGACCCGCCTACACCAAACCACACCCCTCCTCACAGGAGTGACACCTTTCAGTGGGACTGCAGATGCCAAGTTAAGACTGCTGCCTGGAGTAACTCCAGGTCATTTCTTTTTTCTTTTTTAAATATATGCTCCCCTTTCTCCTTCTTACTGATCCCTACCCCTGAGCAGGCTATCCAGGGTATTGGCTGGCTTAAACAGACTTTTAACCCACTCTCTCAAGGCATGTTCTACACCTCCTTCTGTACTTTCCTATCTCTCCTTCTGGAATAACCAGGTCACATAAGTTCATCTGGGCAACATCTATCTTCATTCCCTTTTCCTTGCATCCATCCTTATTCTGATTTTTCTCAATCTGGATTAAGCCCTTTAGTCGCTCTACCTGGGCAAAGTCCATTTTCATCTTGCCCCCCCGCACCTGTCATTATTCTCTCTGTATATGCTCTGCCACCAGCACACTGCACACCCTGTCCTTAACATGAAGCTGGTACTTCAGGACATTGCCCTCAGAGTGTCATTTGTTATTCTTTTTTCTCTTGTGAACTGCTTGTCTGTATCATTTGTTGGTACGTTTGAGTATTTCTGTTCTCTGTTTGTCTGTCAGTCTGTTTTCCTTTCCAGGGCGACTTCAAGAAACAATCTAAAACACACCTAGCCAAAATGATGAAATGGAAGAATTCTCCTCAAAAGAATCTACAGGAGGTAGTGACAGCTCAAGAATTGATGAAAACAGATATAAGCAACATAACACAACATGAATATAGATTGGTAATAATAAACCTAATCGCTGGGCTTGAAAAAAGCATAGATGAATGCAAGGGGTCCAGCGTGGCAGAGTCCAAGGACCTTAAAAACGGTCAGAGAGAATTAAAAAAGGCCTTGAATGAATTGCAAAACAAATTGGAGGCAGCCATAGCATTGATTGAAGAGGCAGAAGAGAGAGTAAGTGAATTAGAAGATAAAATTATGGAAAAAGACAGAGAAGCTGATCCAGGAACAGGAAAGGAGAATTCGAGAGCTGAGTGATGCACTCAAACAAAACAATATCCGTATCATAAGAATTCCAGAGGAAGAAGAGAGGGAGAAAGGAGTTGAAGGGGTACTTGAACAAATCATTGCTGAGAACTTCCCCAACATGATGAAAAAATGGGCATGGAAATCCAAGAGGCACAGAGAACTCCCCTCAGAGGTAACTTGAATAGACCTTCTGCACGACACATCATAGTGAAACTAGCAAAATACAGAGAATTCTGAAAGCAGCTAGGGAAAAACAGGCCTTAACATACAAAGGTAGACACATAAGGGTTGTAGCAGACTTATCTCCAGAAACTTGGCAAGCCAGAAAGGAATGGCAGGATATCTCAATGTGATGAGCAGGAAGGATATGCAACCAAGAATCCTGTATCAAGCTAGCTTGTCATTCAGAATAGAAGGAGAGATCAAGGTTTTCCCCAACAAACAAAAACTGAAGAATTCATCACAAATAAGCCAGCATTACAAGAGATCTTAAGCGGCACTCTATGAAGGAAAGGTTGCAAAGAACACAAACTACCAGAGACAGCCTTACAAACATGAAACCTACAGATAACAGAGTGACTATAAGTCCTTATTTTTCAGTATTAACACTGAATGTAAATGGACTAAATGCAACAATCAAAAGACACAGGGTAACAGAATGGATTAAAAAACAAGACCCATCTATTTTCTGTCTTCAAGAGACTCATTTTAGACCTGAGGACACCTTCAGATTGAAAGTGAGGGGATGGAGAAATATCTACCATGCTACTGGAAGTCAGAAGAAAGCTGGAGTAGCCACACTTATATCAGACAAACTAGACTTTAAAATGAACAATATAATAAGAGATGAAGGACATGATATAATAATCACAGGGACCATCCAGCAGGAAGAGCTAACAATTATAAATATCTATGCACCGAATTCGGGGGCACCCAGATTTGTAAAACAACTAATTACAAAAATAAGCAACCTTATCAATAAAGATGTCCTAATAGTAGGGGACCTTAACACTCCACTCTCAGCATTGGATAAATCCACAACACACAAAATCACCACAGAAACAATGGCCCTGAATGACACATTAGAACAGATTGGCCTAACCGATATCTTCAGGGTCCTTCATCCAGAAGCAAAGGAATTTACATTCTTCTCAACTGCATACGGTACATTTTCCAAGACAGACCACATTCTGGGGCATAAGGAAACTCTGAATAAATATAAAAGATCTGAGATCATACCGTGTACAATTTCAGACCACAATGCTTTGAAACTTGAAATCAACCACAGGAAAAAGTCTGGAAAATATCCAAAAACATGGAGGCTGAGGAACAACCTACTAAAAGATGAGTGGGTCAACCGAGCAATCAGAGAAGAAATTTAAAAATACATGAAAACAAATGAAAATGAAAATACAACAATCCAAACACTCTGGGATGCGGCAAAGGCAGTCCTGAGAGGGAAATACACTGCAATCCAGGCCCACCTCAAGAAAGAAGAAAAATCAATAACACGAATTCTAACAGCATGCCTAAAAGAACTAGAAGCAGAACTAAGACAACCCAAACCCAGCAGAAAGAGAGAAATAACAAAAATCAGGGCACAAATAAATGATACGGAAACAGAAAATGTAGTGGAACAGATCAATGAAACCAAGAACTGGTTCTTTGAAAAAATAAACAAAACAGACAATCCTCTAGCCAGGCTTCTCAAAAAGAAAAGAGAGAGTACTCAAATATATAAAATCATGAATGAAAAGGGAGTAATTACAACCAATCCTCAGAAATAAAAGCAATCATTAGAGAATACTATGAAAAATTGTATGCCACCAAACTCGGCAACCTGGAAGAAATGGACAAATTCCTAAATAGCCACACGCTATCAAAACTCAAACGGGAAGAAATAGAAATTCTGAACAGACCTATAACTAGTGAAGAAATTGAATCAGTTATCAAAAATCTCCCATCAAATAAAAGCCCTGGAACAGATGGCTTCCCTGCGAAATTTTACCAGACATTTAAAACAGAGTTAATTCCTATCCTTCTCAAGGTGTTTCAAAAAACTGAAATGGAAGGAAAACTCCCAGACTCATTCTATGAAGCCAGCATCACTTTGATTCCCAAACCAGAAAATGACCCTGCAGAAAAATAGAATTACAGGCCAATATCCCTGATGAATATGGATGCAAAAATTCTCAACAAGATACTAGCATATAAAAAGAATTATTCACCATGATCAAGTAGGATTCATCCCTGGGTTGCAGGTCTGGTTCAATATTCGCAAATCAATCAACGTGATACATCACATTAACAAAAGAAAACATAAGAACCATATGATCCTGTCAATAAATGCAGAAAAAGCATTTGACAAAATACAGCACCCTTTCCTAATAAAAATCCTCGAGAAAGTTGGGATAGAATGAACATACTTAGGCATCATAAAAGCCATATATGAAAAGCCCACAGCTAATATCATCCTCAATGGGGAAAAACAGAGAGCCTTTCCCCTAAGATAAGGAACACGACAGGGGTGTCCACTCTCACCACTGCTATTTAACATAGTGTTGGAGGTCCTAGCATCAGCAATCAGACAACAAAACAAAATAGAAGGCATCATGATTGACAAAGATGAAGTCAAACTTTCACTTTTTGCAGATGACATGAAACTTTACATGGAAAACCCAACAGAATCCACCAAAAGCCTACTAGAACTGATCCATGAATTTGGCAAAGTTGCAGGGTACAAAATCAACGTACAGAAATCGGTGGCATTTCTATACACATAAGGAAGCAACAGAAAGAGAAATAAAGAAGCTAATCCCTTTCACAATTGCACCAAAAACCATAAAATACTTAGGAATAAACTTAACCAAAGATGTAAAAGGCCTTTACGCTGAAAACTGTAAAAAACTTATGAAGGAAATTGAGGAAGACACAAGGGAATGGAAAAACATCCCATGCTCATGGATTGGAAGAATAAATATCGTTAAAATGGCAATACTACCCAAAGCAATCTACACATTCAATGCAATCCCAATCAAAATTGCACCAGCATTCTTCTCAAAGCTAGAGCAAACAATCCTAAAATTTATATGGAACCACAAAAGACCCCGAATAGCCAAAGTAATACTGAAGAATAAAACCAAGGTGGGAGGCATCACAATCCCAGACTTTAACCTCTACTACAAAGCAGTAGTCATCAAGACAGTATGGTATTGGCACAAAAACAGACACATAAACCAATGAAATAGAATAGAAAACTCAGAAATGGACCCGCAAGTATATGGCCAACTAATCTTTGACAAAATGGGAAAGAGTATCCAATGGAAACAAGGCAGCCTCTTTAATAAATGGTGCTGGGAGAACGGGACAGCAACATGCAAAAGAATGAAACTAGACCACTTCCTTACACCACTCACAAAAATAAACTCTAAATGGATGAAGGATCTGAATTTGAGACAGGAAACCATCAAAATCCTAGAGGAGAAAGCAGGAAAAAGCCTCTTTGACCTAAGACGCACCAATTTCTTACTCGACACATCTTCAAAGGCAAGGGAATTAAATGCAAAAATGAACTACTGGGACCTCATCAAGATAAAAAGCTTCTGCACAGCAAAAGAAACAACCAACAAAACTGATAGATAACCAACGGAATGGGAAAAGATAATCGCAAATGACATATTGGATAAAGGACTAGTATCTAAAATCTATAAAGAACTTACCAAACTCCACACCCGAAAAATGAATAATCCAGTGAAGAAATGGGCAGAAGATATGAATAGACACTTCTCCAAAGAAGATATCCAAATGGCAAACAGACATATGAAATGATGTTCAATGTCACTCATCATCAGGGAAATACAAATCAAAACCACATTGAGATACCACCTCACACCAGTCAGAGTGGTTAAAATGAACAAATCAGGAAACTATAGATGCTGGCGAGGCTGTGGAGAAACAGGTACCCTCTTGCACTGTTGGTGGGAATGCAAACTGGTGCAGCAACTCTGGAAATTCATCAAAAAAATGAAAATAGAGCTACTCTATGATCCAGCAATAGCACTGTTAGGAATCTACCCAAGAGATACAGGGCTGCTGATGCATAGGGGCACGAAAACCTCAATGTTCATTGCAGCACTTTCAACAATAGCCAAATCATGGAAAGAGACTAAGTGTCCATCAACTCATGAATGGATAAAGAAGATGTGGTATATATATATATATATATATATATATACACACAATGGAATACTACGCAGCAATGAGAAGGAATGAAATCTGGCCATGTGTGGCAACATGGACGGAACTGGAGGGGATTATGCTGAGTGAAATAAGTCAGGCAGAGAGAGACAGATGCCATAAGTTTCCATGCATAGGTAGGCTTTGGGAGACCTAGCAGAAGACCAGTGGTGAGGGCAAGAAGGGAAGAAAAAAAAGAAAAGCCACAGATAGGGAGGATGACATAACATAAGAGACTCTCAAAGACTAAGAACAAACTGAAGGGAGAGGGGTGTGTGGGAGGGGAGAGAGTGTGTGATGGGCACAGAGGAGGGCACTTGTTGGGATGAGCACTGGGTTTTGTATGGAAACCGATTTGACAATAAATTATTAGAAAATTTAAAAAAACACAGAAAAAGAGATATATTAAAAATAAAATAAAAAATAAAAACATGTTACATATTTAAAAATAAAGTAAAATAAAATACCTAGGAATAAACCTAACCAAAGAGGTGAAAAATCTATACACTTAAATCTATAGAAAGCTTATGAAAGAAATTGAAGAAGGACAAAAAAACATAAAAACATTGAATGCTCATGGATTACAAGAAGAATATTGTTAAAATGTCAATACTACCCAAAGCAATCTACACATTCAATGCAATCCCTATTAAAATAACACCAGCATTCTTCACAGAGGTAGAACAAAGAATTCTATTATTTGTATGGAACCAGAAAAGACCCAAATAGCCAAAGTAATGTTGAAAAAGAAAACATTAATGTTGAAGTAATGTTGAAAGCTGGAAGCATCACAATTGTGTACTTCAAGCTGTAGTACAAAGCCGTAATCATCAAGACAGTATGGTATTGGCACAGAAACAGACACATAGATCGGTGGAACAGAGTAGAGAACCCGGAACAGGACCCACGAAGATATGGGTAACTAATCTTTAACAAAGCAGGAAAGAGTATCCAGTGGGTAAAAGACAGTCTCTTCAACAAATGGTGTTGGGAAAACTGAACAGTGACATGCAGAAGAATTGGCCTGGCACACTTTCTTACACCATACTCAAAGATAAACTCACAGTCCATGTAAGTCCTAAACATAAGGCAGGGAGACATCAAAATCCTAGAGTTGAAAACAGGCAACAGCCTCTTTGATCTCAGCTGCAGCAACTTCTTACTTGACAGAGGCAAGGGAAACAAAAGCAAAAATGAATTACTGAGACTTCATCAAGATAAAAACTTCTGCACAGAGAAGGAAACAATCAGCAAAACTAAAAGGGAACCGATGGAATGGGAGAAGATATTTGCAAAAAACATATCAAACAAAGGGTTAGTATCCAAAATCTATAAAGAACTTATCAAAAACAAAAACAAAAACAAAACAAAACAAAAAAACAAGCCAGTGAAGAAATTGGCAAAAGACATGAACAGACACTTCTCCAAAGAAGACATCCAGATTGTTAACAGATACATGAAAAGATGCTGAACATTGCTCATCATCAGGGAAATACAAATCAAAACCACAATAAGATACCACCTCACACCAGTCAGAATGGCTAAATTAACATCTCAGATAACAAGAGATGTTGATGAGGATGTGGAGAAAAGGAACACTTTCGCACTGCTGGTAAGCAATGCAAACGCATGCAGCTACTCTGTAAAACAATATGGAGCTTCCTCAAAACTTAAAAATAGCACTACCTATGGCCCAGCAATTGCACTGTTAGGTATTTATACAAAGGATACAAAAATACTGATTCGAAGGGGCACATGCACCCCAATGTTTATAGCAGCACTATCTACAAAAGTCAAAGTATCGATAGAGCTCAAATGTCCATTGACTGATGAATGGATGAAGAAGATGTGGTATATATATATATAATGGAATATTACTCAGCGATAAAAAAGAATGAAACCTTGTCATTTGCGACAATGTGGATGGAAGTAGACTGTATTATGCAAAGCCAAATAAGTCAGAGAAAGCCAAATACTGTATGATTTCACTCATGTGGAATTTAAGATACAAAACAGATGAACATAAGGGAAGGGAAGCAAAAATATGATAAAAACAGAGAGAGACAAACCATAAGAGGCTTAAATACAGAGAACAAACAGGGTTGCTTGAGGGGGGAGGAAGGGCTAGATGGGTGATGGGCATTAAGGAGGGCACTTGTTGGGTTGAGCACTGGGTGTTTTATGTAAGTGATGAATCACTAACTTCTATTCCTGAAATTATTATCACTGTATGTTAAATAAATAAAATAAATTTTAAATCCAACTTATTTATTTTAATGTTTATTTAATTTTGAGAGGGAGAGAGAGAGAGAGACATAGAATCTAAAGGAGGTTCCAGGCTCTGAGCTGTCAGCACAGAGCCCGATGCAGGGCTGGAACTCACAAACTGGGAGATCATGACCTGAGCCACAGTTTGAGGCTTAAATAAATAAATAAATTAAGTAAGTAAATAAAAAATATTAAAAAGAGATTTATGCTTATACTGTTGCTCAAGCATCCTAAGTTTTTCTCATGATTCTTACAACATGCAAAAGTTAACCCTCTCGTTCTCCCATTTCAATCTTTAGGTATGGGACTACTTTGTATATTTCTTCTTCCCAAATCACAACTGACATGTCCACACAAAATTTGAGAATCAAACTAGATATCTATGTACTTAAGTGGAAATGAAGCCCAAAATGACCATGTTTGTGTTAAATGATACATAAACAGTAACTATATAAAATTCCAAGAGTGCTGTCTTGATTGTGGTCATATTCTAAATCACTCTCGTGGGCCTCGTGAAAGGTCACAGTGTTGATTTCGTGGACCACAAATGGACCACTTAAGGAACATAATAAACAAGTTGAGATGGCTGGAAAGACATAATCTATAATAGGGTCTGTGGAGCCAGACTGCGTGAGTTTGAACCTTGTCTGTTGCTTACACCATGTGCGTGACAAAAAGAATTTACTGAATTTTTCATATTGGTTTCTTCATCTGTAAAATGGAGATGGTAATTGTATTCCCTTCCTCATAAATATACGAGAGCCACTCCACAATCTGAAAAGCTCTGTAGTAATTTTTTTTCTTTTAAGTTTGGTACTAAAACTCAGTGGGCATCAGAACTGGACTCGAATGTATAGTCCTGTACACTCTTCCATTTGCTGTTCACACGTATATTATTGTTGGTGACCAGAAGACATTGGTCCTGGTGACATTACCTAAGGAGAAGACTCAGGCCCATAAGGCAGTGCCCTCGACCGGGGCCTTCATCGGTGGATGGGGGTGCCCTGAAGTAAATGCCAGGATGTAATAAGACAAGAACATAATTATGGCTCATTTGACTCTGAAGGGGGGCTGGCTAGCCAGAGACGGGTAAGATTCCTCAGGGAGGAACAACCTAAGACAGGCAGAGTTACAGTAATAGTCACCACGACACCTGGCTATAGGGTCACTGGGCCTTTGTGCTGATTTGCGATTCATCCTAATATTTCCTGAAGAAGACAGGCCGTAGAAAAATAGGAGTGCTCCACAACTTCCTCCCCTATTAAACCAGCATATGCTGCCACACTTTATTAATAGTAAAATAATGTTGAGAATCATGGAAATAAAATCTCTGAGAAATCAATAGAGTTTAGAATGTATTTTGATCTATTTAGACTGGTGCCAGACCCTCAGGAATGTGATTATTGCTATGAGTCTTGGGACAAAGTTACAATAGGAAATAGAAGTTAGAATAATGTTTTGGGGAAAATTGTGATTTTTTATTGTAAGCTTTTAACTGTAACCAGCAATCTATGAATAAAACCTTTGTGCTTTGTACTTGCTTGTTCAACCTATACCACTTATTAGAATGTGCCCATTTATTATACCTTGCTTAACATGTAAATTGTTTTTTGTCTTTTAACTGAAAATGTTTTTGAACATTACTATTGAATGTATCCATTTGTTACACCTTACGTGTAAATTGTTTTTGATCCTTTAACCGAGATTGTTTTTTGAACATTTCTATTGAATGTGCCCATTTGTTAGATCTTGCTTATGTGTAAATTGTATTTGACCTTTCAACCAAAATTGTTTCTGAACATTTCTATTGTAAATCATGGGAACAATCATGGGGGCTGATATCATTTTGTTAATCATTACAAAATATACATCTGTACTGCTTCTAAAAACTACATAAAAACCCAGAAAGAAAAATAAACTCTGAGCAGTCTGGAAAAGAGGCTGTCTCCATGTCGTTTGTGTGTCTTTGTCTTGTTTTGTCTTTATGTTTCAGCCCTTACATAGGGAGCCCTGGACCAGTCCTGATATGAGGCTGACTCCAAGAGACTGACTTTGCATCATCTCTCGCGCCTAGACCAACCCTCATGCAGGTGAAACCCTGGACCAGCCGGAAGCCCTGAAGTAGGAGCTGGCCTCTTCTCAGGGTAGACCCCGGTATATTATTGCCTTTATTATTGTTTGGTGACTTTGAGTTCAGTTGCACTGGGAAAATATAAACAAGTAAACAGTTGTTACAGCTCCCACTACCCCTCCTCCTAAGGTGTTACAGTGGAAGAGTAAAGGAAACATTTGTATTAATCAGGAGTGCATAAAATGGAGTTACTGCCCACATCTGTTTAGCTGATCATTGTGAATCTTTTAGAAAACTTTTATAGTCTACGGCCATACCACCCTGAACACGCCCGATCTCGTCTGATCTCGGAAGCTAAGTAGGGTTGGGTCTGGTTAGCACTTGGATGGGAGAAAACTTTTATAAATGGAGTATCAAACTGAAATATCTAAAGGCTATGGTGTGGGAAATATGACTTCTTATCTCTTAAGGAAACTGGAAAACAAGCTGTTAAAGCTTCTCAGTGACCTAGATAACCAAAACCGAGTTTAAAAAAAGAAAAAAATTGATCCAATGGAAAAATCAAAACAAAACAAAAAACAAAATTAAGATTCTGATTATGCATTGAGTGCGTGGACTCAATAACCAGGAAGTGCGCCTGAGCAACTGACTGTTCAGGGAGCACAAAATCGAGTAGAATATGCTATAATGAAATAATACTGAATGTGAGTGTTAAGATTCAAAGTACTGGCTGCATAAATTTCAGAAGCTTCTCATGTAAATTATCTGAAAATGCATTCTTTAAAAATTGCTGCTGACCCTATCTTAGCACACTTGCTAAGATAATATCTAATAAACAGTCTGAAGAAATTTGCAATGCTAGTGTAACAGCTTTTTGTTACTGTTAGATTCTTGGGGAAACAACAGCAGGGACAGACAAGAGAGAATCAGGTTTTAGAACAACTGACCATAGATGCTATAAACCTGTACAGGACAAACTCAGTAGTGACTGGAAAGAAAACAACACCCAAAATGTTTAAAGGTGCATGCATTTCGTAACATGGATAACCAGAGACATATTTTTGGTAAATTTGTCACTATTAATTATCAGTGTAAGGCCAGGCAAACTGATTTAGAAAGAAAATGTAAAATTCTGTATATCCTAAGGAATGATCAGCACATACCTCTTCCGAAATTTTATGGGAATAATGTTCTGAGAATGTACTTTTCCCTCACCTGACGAGTGAAATGCAGCCTTGTGAACAAGGAAATTTACACTCCTTGAAGAGTAGGTTTAAATACTTTTTGGGAAAAATAAAAACAAAAAACAAAATGAGTTGTTTGTTCCAGTTTCTAGAGAATGAGGAACTAAGGCTTCTTGAAAGATTTCAGGCTTCGTGATGGTAGTCATTACGTTGCTAATGCTTGCTTGCCAATTTACATTTGTGATAAATTTGATGAATTTATATTAAATGATTAACACATCTTTGAATTAAAATAAATTTGGAAAATCAGCCTGTATCTCAAGATGTTAAATTATTTTTTTGTAAATGATATGAAAAAAATTATATCAGACATTTTATCTAAAGGAACAGTTGGTCTAGAAAGACTAGATCAGTCAGAGACAAAAATTTACTTATCACCATAGTGATAGGTTGAGTCTAGGGAGTGGTTGATGCCTGTGTCAGAAAATACAGCTACAAGAGTTTGTTTGTTTGTTTGTTTGTTTATAGAGTGGTTCTTAAGTCATCAGAGCTCCTCTAAGATTAGATACATTGAGAAATTGCACTCATAAAATATTTTGTTTCTTGAGAGACATTGTGTTTGCTTCCTCCCTTATATCCCATACATCTTATAAGTCTCCATTTAATAGAAGTGTGTATGTCTTCCTTGAAAACTAAGATATCTTCATTTTTCACAAATCAATGTGTAAATACCATTCATTTCGGAGAAAATAGCAAACTTGCATTTTGGGATTATGTATTATACTTGATTTGCTATATTGACTTATTGCTTGTTTCTAGATGTAGTTTTCCATCATGATCATGTTTACATAATAGATGTATGACATAAAACTTATTTGGGTCTATGTCTTTGATTCCACTGGAAAGGTATTATTTTCAGTTGGCATATTTATATAAGGCATTAGAATCAGACAAATTAAATATACATCAAGGCACTTAATTGTTTTCTAATGTATGTGAAGACAAAATTTGAAGTAAGATAAATTTGTGTAAGTAGTAGTCAAAGATCTTTTGTTTTCTATAGACTGCATAATTCAGTATCTTCTTCGTCTTCCATGATATAACCTTTTCTGACAAACTATGATTTTTTTTTCTTATTGTTGGGACTGAGTCCTTCTCAAAGACTAATCTGGCTTAATTTGGTAAATCATGAATTAGATACAATCACTCTTGATTAGCTTGAGTAGCATTATGGAGAAATACATTGCATTTAATATAAATGCTCCACTTCATATATTTGACACAATCCTCTAACTCTACATTTAAAGTTAGACTAAACCATACTTTTAAAGGATTGTCTTTTTTTTTTCCACAGAATGAATTGTATTTAAATGTAAATTTGGTTTTATGAAACTTAGAAAATATAATTTTTAGACACATGGAAATTTGAAAAAGATCATGAAATGAACTGCTACAAAGAACATGAACAATCTTTCAAGTCTTAATTAAAGAAAGGATATGTTACTTATTTCAAAAATGTCATAGTTATAACAAATTTGGAAATAATTAAAGAAAGAAAAAAATGCATGTCATTGTCAAATTCATGTGAAAGGAAAAAAATGAGTTGATTAAAAGTAAGGGAAACCTGCTGGTAGAAGTTTAGAAAGGTCTCTTTAGTAACATTATTCATTATTTCACAAATTTCATCCCGAAGTCTGGAAATCCTGTAAGATAAAATACTGACTTAAAATTTTCTAAGGGAAGGGTTATATATGCCTATTTATTACTTATGTGAGAAATACTACAGGTAATCCTCAAAGCAAATCCATAGTGCCAATAATTGGAGCTAGCAAGAGCGTGAGATGTGAGAAAATATTTTTGTGTTTTTGTAGACTTGGGACTTTTTAAATAAATTTTGCTGAAATCTTGGGAGGCTGGCCTAAGAGCAAAATGTGGCAAGTTCATTCCCAAAGGTATAGGTAGTGAGAGAACTCCAGACAGACTTTCCTAACTCCAGAGGTATATACTTGCCTCTCAAGGGAAGATAAAGGCTCAGAACTTTGGAGAGATTTATAGGTCAGAAAAGCCAGAGACACTGGGTTTATCTCATCCTTGGAGATATGTATTTACATCTCAAAAGTTTAGAGGGAGATCTCAAGATCCTTTTCATCCAGTCTCAAAAAGCAAGGGTTTTCTCCCTCCTTTTGGCAGGGGAGGTGGGTAAGTGCCTCTTTTTCCTAGAGATAAGCAGATAAAACTCAATTTTCTCCATTCCTTACTTGTAATGTAGACTTTAAAATTTGCATGTGTAGGATATCTGACCTGGCTTTCATTGCATCACCTTTGGGTTAAGAATTGGTATATGAGGAATCATGTGGTCAGTATTTATAAGTGTACAATCATCTTTCATCCAGAAACCCTGTATATGCATTCAGGATAAAATTAATAAAGGTGAATATTAAAACCCCAACAAAGACAGGTAAAAAGCAGATCAACATAAAAGATAGGATCATTAAGCTCTACATCAAAGATAGAGTCAGCAATTTGATAATATTAATTTTTGAAAAGCCTTACTTTTGAACTTGTTCTATATCATGCAGCTTTATTAGAACATCAGACTATTTATGGATGGTACAAATTGCTAGTATTTGGTTTATTATTTACCTGTTATTTACATTGAATGATGTTTATAATCTGTTGTAATCATCAAAGGCAATAAAGTAGAATCCTGCTGAAGTGATTTCTTAGTTCCTATAGTTATAATTAATATTTTATTATAATTCCACCCTTAAAAAGATTAATTATAGTATCATTAAACTGATGTTGTTTTCAGTTTGTAAAGACTGCACGAGAGCAACTTCATTTAGTTCCTTAAAACAGTGGGAAAGTTGTGTTTAGCCATTTTTATCTTTTATTATTTATTTTGATAGTAGATCCAGTATAGACCCTGCTAGAAAACAATACTCAAAAGCAACATTTATAATATTTCATCTTTGTTACTTGGCTTCTTGCTGACTTAATGCTTATTAGCAGCTGGAAACAAGTATAATTTGAAAGTCTGAACCTTGTGGACTGAGGACTGCAAAAAGGTGGTGTGCTGTTTTCATGAAATCTGATAAATCAACTTAAGATGAAATTAGTTCAAACAGATGTTGCTTTAAATGCTGGGGGGAAAAAGACTTGAGAACTTTTCCCCCCATTATAATAGCTGTTATTTGATAGAATTGGACAGGACTTTAAAGATCATTCAGCTAGAACCCAGTTTTACTTTTCAGTCCTGTGATAAGAAATCCTATTAACAAAATATTTAAAGTTCTTCTAAAATGTATAACTTCAAAGCATTCATAATGTACTTAATTAACAGGAAGTATCTGTTTGCAGTGAATGAAAAACATCTAAATGCCATGCATATATATTCACTGCCAGTGCTGCCCTACATCTTGTATCATTTATATTGCAGGGATATTAATGTATACTTTTGCATTTATGAGAAATACAGTTAAAGCCAACAGCTGGTGCCTCATAATTTCAGTCAAGACACTAGCATTGTATGACTCCAGATTTAATCACTATTCTGGTAACTGAAGCTTTTCCACTCTGAACTAACTCTTTTGCTATGAAAAGATCTATGCACTCTGCATTTACTACGGTTTCTGGGAAACATTATAGGTTAACAGATCAAGTAAATAGGGTTTTGGGGGGAAGGGAACATTTTTGAAATGGTATTTCCTGCTGCCCCACTTGGCTCTCTGGGAAATGCCTAACTACAAACACACCATTTCCCTGAGGTTAAGACATGGAATAGTTTTGCTAATGCCAATCTAAGTTGGGATGAGACTTTTGACCCTTTGGTTTAGAGTAGTGTTTTGAACCAATACATTTATACCTTTTCCCTCATGAAACCCTACTAACATGAGAGAAAAAAAATAAGATACTTATTTTGACAGTGACAGAGTATGAGAGAATAGCAATACAAATTTGGAAATTCAGAAAGAAGCTGATGACTGTGATTGATTTAGCAGGTCTAAGAAAATGGGATTCTAACCTAGCAAAGGGTAAAGTCAAATTGCGTATCCCATAGAATCCTCCCCAAAAGGCCAGGAATTGCTAGATTTCAGGACCTTTCGAAAGGATGGATAAAGGTAGGGCTAATAACATGGGCACTGCTTTAAGGTCTCTTTACATGACCCATATCCTATCCCTTCTCTGAAACCTCAATAACTGCCATGCTGTATCCTGACAAAGTTATAAAGATTTATTATTGTGGTTTATCTGAAGAGCCTAGACAGGTCTCTAGACTGAGAGCAAAATGCAACATGAAAGGTACAGGTTACATACAGGAAATGAGAATAAAGTGAAAACTTACACAGTGAATATGGAGACCCTATATCCTTGCTCATTTGATTTCTAGAAGACTGGAAGCAAAGGTTATATAATCCAAATAGGATAATAAAATACTTTGGAATGGAGTATGTCATTATTTTAAGAAGAAAAGCTTAACAATGCTGAGATAAGGGTTCCCCTAATGAATCAGAATATTTCATCCAAGTTCATAATCAAGGGAGTCTGGGAAGATGGCAGAGAAGGAGGACCTTAAGCTCACTTGTCCCATGGATAACATAGATAACACTCACATCAGTCTAAATAATTCAGAAAACAACCCAAAGATTGGCAGAACAAACTCCACAACTGAAGGTAGAGAAGATGCCCTCTAACCTTGTAACCCTCTAATCCTCACCTTAAAACCTGACTCTGATCCCTATGTCTGACTCTAATCCTGATTCTAAATGACCCCTAAACTCTTTCTCTTACCCTTTATTTGTTACCCTGAACCCTTACCATAAACCCTAATCCCTGTTCTTACTGTAACTCTGATCATTACCCTGACCTTATACCCTGACTTTCGCCTTGACCCTCATCCTACTCACCTCATCTTGAACCTAATTCTGACCCTTAACCCTTAACTTTATTTTTAACTTTCACCTTAACCATGACTATATCTGTAACCCTTACCCATCCCAAATCACCCTCATAACTTATTCTGGCCACAGCCATAAGTCTTTAAACTCTAATACCTTTCCCTGTCACATAACATCAATATATCACAAAAACAGAAAAAAAAATTTTTTTTGTATCCCTTTAAATACAGATGTAAGAATCCTCCACAGAATACAGCAATATAAAACCAAAGCACATAAAAATATTGCACACCATAAGCAAGTCTACCCCAGACATTCAAGGGTTATTCAACACACTGAAACCAAGTGTATGTTATACACAATTTTTAAAAGAAAACATGTGATCATATTAATTAACAAAGAAAAAGCTCTCAACAAAATCTAATGCTAGTTCATGGTATATACCCAAGAAAGTAGGAATAAAGGGTAATTTGTTTAATAAACATATAGCAAATATCATTTGCAGTTTTGAAGTCTGTAAGGTTTTCTCTGACATTCGGAATGAGGCCAAAATCCAGGCTTTTCACCCATAACTCAATATTGTACTGTAAGTTCTACCCAGAGCAAGGAGCAAAGAAAAAAGGCATCCACACTTGAAAGGAAAAGATAGAACTAATGTAATCAGAAACCAGAAATGATGTCATCTTATGTAAAGAACTTCCTAAAGAATCAACACAAATGATTGGAGTTAGTCACCTAATTCAGGAAAGTTAGAGGACAAAATATTAACGCACAAATATCTCACTTATTTGTATACACTAGCAGTGGATCTTATGAAGTGGAATTTAAAAAAACAATTCCATTTTAGGTAACATAGCATCAATAAAGTACTTGGAAATAGATGTAAAAAACACTGCTTAAAGAAATTAAAGACAATCTAAAATGTACTATTGCTAAATGGTGATAGTTCACAATGCAACTTGTAGATTCAGTGTGATTTCCTGGAAAATTCACAAAGCCCTCTGAGAAAATATGTACAAGCTAATCCTAACAGGCATATGGAAAAATCAAGGCACCACAAAATAAACAAAACAATCGAAAAAATCAAAGGTAGAAGTTCATACTTCACAATTTCAAATCTTCAAAGCAATAAAACACTGCGATACTGTCATTAAAATATATATACAGATGAGTGGGATTTAATTGAAAACCCAGAAATAAGCCCTTTCCTCTTTGGTCAACTGGATTTTGACAAGGGTGGACAGAATGACATTGGAGAAACAATGATCTTTGCACCAAAGGGTGTTAGAAAACTGGCTATTCATGTGCAAAGGAACGAACTTGAACCCTTACTCTCAAACCACATGCAAACATTAACTTAAAGTGGACCAAAAGCTTAAATGTGAAAGGTAAACTTATAAACTCTAGAAGAAACAAATGGAAATTAATCTTCATGAGCATAGAGTTTAACAGTGCTCTTAGAGCTGACACCAAATCTCAAGCAAGGAAAGACAAATAGATAAATTTAGTTTCCTCAACATTAAAAACCTTTGTACATCAAAAGGTGTTATCCGAAAAGTGAAAATACAATGCCTAGAATGAAAGAAAATATCTCCACATTATTTGTCTGGTAAGAGTCTATTATGCAGACTATATAAAGAGCTTATACAACTCATTAACAAAAAAAAAATTTTTAATGGACAAAGGACTTAGAAATACCTTTCCCCAGGGAGGTCATATGAATGGTGAATCGACATGAAAAGATGTTAAACATCATTAGTCCTCATAGAAATGATTTAAACCACTGTTAGATACACTTTTACATTCGCTAAAATTGCTACAACAAAGAAAACTACGAAATAACAAATGTTGGCAAAGATGTTGAGAAATTGGAACCCTTAACAGTGCTTGTGGAAAGGTAAAATGGTGAAGTCTATGTGTAAAACACTTTGGCATATCTTCAAAAAGATAAAAACGTAGAATTATCACATGGCTCATCAATTCTACTCCTAGATGCATACATGGCTCATCAATTCTACTCCTAGATGCATATCCCAAAGAACTGAAAACAGTTGTTTAAAAAAACAGCATGTGCACAAACATACACGGCAGCACTGTTCACAATAGCCGAATGGTAGAAACTATGCAAATATCCCTCAGTGGGTGAATGGATAGACAAACTGGGGCAGACCCATGAACAGCAGTGTTACACAGTGGCTGTAGAGAACAGTAGAGTAGTCCCTCAGAAAGTTCACACAGAACTCCAGCTCGGCACATACGTACACCAGGAAATTGAAAGCAAAGCCTTGAACAGATATTCATGTACCCGTATTCATAGCAGCTTCTTCACAGTGACCAAAAGATGGAAGCAACCCAAGTGACCGCTGACGGATGAATAAGTAAACAAAATGGGGTCTATACACCACGGAACAGGGCGTGGCCTTAGAGAGGGCAGGAACTCTGACACCCGCTACAACATGGCTTGAAGCCTGCAGTCATTATGCTGAGTGAAATAAGCCAGACACAGGAGGAGGAATTCGTTCTTCTTTCCAAATAAACCCATTTTTTGCTGGTAGAAACTGGAGGTGTTCGTTTTAAAGGAAACAGAATAAATAGGTACACTCTCAGGATACGAAATCGATACACAAACACCACGTGCACATCTACACTCTCATGACCACCCATAGGAAAGAGAAAAGAAGAGAGGGTCCCATTTACAACTGCCTCAGAAGGAACCAAATGCGTTCCCCACATTTGGGAAAATATGTGTTTTTCCCCACCCAGCGAAGTGCCCGGGAGGAAATCTTAAGCGAAGAGGTGCCAGACCTGCTCTCTGAGGACAGGACACTGGCAACAGAAAGAGAGGAAGACGCACACGGATGGGAAGCTACTGTGTGCTCCTAGACTTGGAGAAATCCATCCTGTGACAAGTCAGTCCTGTCGGGAGTGATCTGCAGATCCCGGGCCATCGGCACTGAGCTCCCCACGACGCCATCATCACAGACACACAACAGACACTCCAACCCGCGAGCAAGGGCGGAAGAGACCCCCAGCGCGGCAGAGCGCCAACACCACCCAGGCACCTGCTCCAGGACCGCGAACCATAGGGGAAGCGGTGGGAATCGAGTTGGCGCGGAGCAGAAACATGGACCCACGGCCCTGAGGCCCCAGAGCCCAGAGAGGGAAGACCCCACGGCCACGTGCACAGCCTCGCACGGGACCCCGTGTCGCCGTGCCCCAAGACGCCCCGGGCCCTCCCCTACCTCTCCGTCCCGTTAACACCGCCTCCCTCAGCCATCCCCCTCTGGAAGCTCCTCCTCCCTTGGTCTCGCTTTCTCCTCACCTGCTCCTCCCACGGCGAGTCCTGAGGAGACCAGTCTCTTGTCCATGTGGACGCGGTCCCACGTCCCCCCTAAGTCTCCACAGCGGGTCCTGAGGAGACCAGGTTCTTGTCTGCGTGGACGGGGCCCCATGTCCTGAATCCTCCACAGCAGGTCCTGAGGAGACCATGCTCCCCTCAGCGTGGACGCGGCCCCCTGTCCTCCTGTATCCTCCACAGCAGGTCCTGAGGAGGCCCGGTTCCTGCCCCTGTGGACGTGTCTCAGTCCCCCCAAGCTTCCACATGGGGTCCTAAGGAAGACGGAATTCCTGTCAGCGTGAATACGCCCCCACGTCCTCCCAAAGCCTCCACAGTGGGTCCTGAGGAGGCGGAGCTCCTGGGAACGCAGGCTGACTACGCCAGCAGAATGCGCGTGCCCGGTGTGAGTCATGGAGCCGGGCTTGGGCGCCCCATGCGGCGGTGGAAGCAGTGCAGGATGCGGTGCACTCAGTTCCGTGGCAGCACTACCCCCTCTACGGCTCCATTACATTTTGGGAAACAAAAAAAATTTTTTTTATATTTATTTATTTTTGAGAAAGAGCGTGGGTGTGTGGGAGGGGAAGAAAGAGTGGAAGGCAGAGGATCTGAAGCGGGCTCCATGCTGTCTGTGTAGGGCCGGACTTGGTGCTTGAACTCAGGAATCCTGAGATCACCACCTGGGCTGAAATTGGGTGCTTAAAGGACTGAGCCCCACGTTTTGGAATTTGTTACATTCTTTTTAAATTTTTTAACTTTATTTATTTTGAGAGAAAGAGAGAGAGCAGGGAAGAGGCAAAGAGAGAGGGAGAGAGAAAAAAATCTCAAGCAGGCTCCAGACCATCAGCATGGAGTCCAAAGTGGAGCTTGAACCCACAGACCTAGAGATCATGACCTGAGCTGAAACCAAGAGCCCGCCGTTTATTCAACTGAGCCACCCAGGTGCCCTTCTGTTACACTTTTAAGAGGAAATTTATGCCTGAGGGAGTTTGCTCGAGGTCACAGAAAAAATGTTTGAAAATATGTGTTTTTCCCCACCCAGGGACCTTCAAGGCCTCGTCTCTCTCCCTTTGTACCTACTGAATCCTATCTTTCTTTCCCTATCAATATCACCACACTGGAAGATGGTTTGGCAGTTTTTTCCAAGGCTTATAGGTCCCAGCTTAGCATCCAACAATTGTGCTTCTGGTATTTAGATAACTGCTTTGAAAAACTATTTCTATACAAAAACTAGCAAGTGGTTATGCATGTTGTAGGTTAACAAACCTGAGTCAATAATGGAAACCATTAACCAGCTGTTTTGGCTTCTGTAAATTGCTTTGCAAATGCATCTCCCCATTCACTGTTGTAACTAACTGTCTGGTAACCGCTAAAACATTGAGATAGAAGCCTATGCAGTTCCCTGTTAGAGTTCCCAGAAGGGGTTAAACTGCCCGCCTCACCCCTGTAACTTCGCCTGCTTGCTAAAAAAAGTTAACTTAGATTGCAGTGAGCTCTCACCCTAGCTGTTTGGAGCTGATTAAAGCAAGGTCAACGTGCAAGAAGTCACGTAACTACTGTCCCGCCGTGTCTGAGGTGTCTAACTATAATTGGTCATTTCAAGGCTCACTTAAGACAAAGAACCTTAAAGCAATAGGCCCCCGCTAAAGGTAACATCTATGTAATTGGCTACGAAGAAATGTTGTAAATTATAATTGGTTAACTAATTGATGATGTACCCTAACTTGCTAAAATCCATATAAGCCCACTGCTGCCTTTGTTCGGCGCCATTTCCTGCACTGCCTCCTTAAGATCAGGAGACCAGGTTTGGCCCGGCCGTAAAATAAAATCCTGCCTCACTGCTACTTGACGTCTGGTGGTCTTTCTAACAGCAACCTGTTTCAATGCACAGCAGCTGTATTCATAATGGTTACAAATTTGAAGAAATCAGTAGCTATCCTTAAGGAGAATAATCCATAAGCAAATGGGTCCCTATGTGTGAAGGAAGCGGAATAGGCCACCCCAAGATATGCCAGTTTGGAACAAGGATTACTTGGGGTGATTAATTTTAAGTAACAGTCACAGGAGAATCTCTGAGAACCGGGTAGAAGTTGCCCTTTGGTGAGTGAAATTTACATTTACAAAGGAAAGCTCCATTTGTAAGGATGTCTCTCTCTCTCTCTACAAGGAACAGAAAGACTAAATCTCAAGAAAGTCTTATCAAAAGAGAAAGCACAGACTTAAATCTGCATAACAACCATCCTTCATGTACTGTGCTTGGCCTGGTAATGTCCCTTAATTGGCTTTCCCACCACCCAAGAACTTTCTTTTGTTTTTACCTGCAGATGATATTTAAAATGATGGCTTGAATGGGGTGCCTGGGTGGCTCAGTTGGTTAAGCATCCGGCTTCAGCTCAGATCATGACCTCATGGTCTGTGAGTCTGAGCCCTGAGTCAGGCTCTGTGCTGACAGCTCAGAGCCTAGGGCCTGCTTCGGGTTCTGTGTCTCCCTCTCTCTCTCTCTCCCCCTCCCCCACTCACATTCTATCTCTCTCTCAAATATAAACGTTAAAATTTTTTTAAATTTCACAATTAAATAAAAATGATGGCTTTAGCCATTTAGGAGAGTTACTCCATTTTCCTAGGAATCTCATATGTACACAGAATCTATACTTATTATCAAATTTTGTTTCTTTTTCTCCTGTTACTCTTTTATTTGGTGGGAGGGGGGTCTTAGCCCGGAATGTAGAAGAGTAGAGAGAAAATTATTTGTACTCACCTGCACATGTAAAGCAATACTATAAAATAACAGAAAAGAATGTATGACCACCCCATGCAAAGGCATGCATAAATTTTACATGGGTTTTGCTAAGCGAAAAGAAGTCAGTCTGAAGAGATTACATACAACATGAACCTATTTATATGACACTATGGAAAAAGCAAAACTAAAGAGATGATAAACAGATTATGGGGTTGAGGTTCGAACCTTCACATAGAATACTTTAATGATAGATGCCTGTGTCTATGCATTTGTCAAAACTCATAGATTTTTATAGCCCAAAAAGTAAATCATAATTCTATTCAAATAAAGTAAACTAGAATGTGTGATTGTCACAGAGTGGAGTACAGAATGTGACAAATAACCTAACTATAGTAGGAATGTATGGGGAGAAAACTGACTGTAGCTGCTGGGCAAAAGTGCTGATCTTGACGTGGAGAACATGGGCAAAAGAAATAAAAAATTGAATTTTCTTTGAAACCCATTGACAAGTACTTAATGATGTGGAGAACAAAAGAAAAAGGAAAAAAAATTAAATTTCCTTACAACTTAAAGCCCATTAACAAGTCCTTTTTTTTTTTTTAACATTTATTTTTGAGAGACAGAGAGAGACAGAGCATGAGTAGGGGAGGAGCAGAGAGAGAGGGAGACACAGAATCTGAAGCAGGCTCCAGGCTCCAAGCTGTCAGCACAGAGCCCTACACGGGGCTCAAACTCACGAACTGTGAGATCATGACCTGGGCCAAAGTTGGATGCTCAACTGACTGAGCCACCCAGCCGCCCCGACAAGTCCTTGAGACAGGCAGAATGACCTTTCTCTGGGAGCTTGGTGTCTCCATGTTAATACTTTGCTATGGGCAAAAGGCAACCTTATCTGAACATTAGTCCAACCTCTAGGACCCTGTAAATATCCTTAACATATAAAAATTCCTTT
Source organism: Paguma larvata (assembly GCA_030068075.1). NCBI lineage: Eukaryota > Metazoa > Chordata > Mammalia > Carnivora > Viverridae > Paguma > Paguma larvata. The sequence continues at coordinate 48,487 of JAINVK010001183.1, forward strand.
GGAAACTTCCTTTATCTCTACTCCCCCACCCCCAATGTATGTGTTAGCAACCATCCTCCAAGCGCGTGGCCCGATGATACACATCTGAAGGGTCTTATGACTAAGGTTTTACTAGACAGTAGTAAATGACCCCACGGGGTCCTGGAAACCTTGCTTCCAAATTCCTTACAGACTTACCCTATCCCTAACCCCCTCCCAACTTGAAAGTATATAATCAGTCACTCCTCACAATCCCAGTGCAGTTCTTTCTGGCCACAAGACCTGTCCCCATGCTTTAAAACCACCTTTTCCACACCAAAGACGTCTCGATAAATATTTCTTGGCTATTCACCCCTGTAACCCAACATTTTACATCAATATGATCTGAGAAACTTTGGAACTGAATGGCATCTACAGAGTAAATACAAAAAATGTAGCATACATAAACAATGGGCTCTATTTTAGAAAGTTCTTTCTGGTGGGGATAGTAGCTAACAATTTTGAAACCATTAGACCTGTAATCTGGAATGAATTAAATAAATGACAAAAGGGGGAAGCCAAGGGTGAAAAAGAAAACCAAAGGCCAAAAATGGACCAACTAGGAAATTTATGGATGTACCTCTTTGTTTTCCATAGGATGACTATCTTGCTAAAACAACGCATACGTTGCTAATAATTTCTTTTCTTACATTCTTTGCCTTCCTTTAAAAGCCTTTCCTTTTCTACAGTTTGATGAAGATGTTTTCAATTTGCTAGGTTGGAGGCTGCCAGAGTCAAGATCATTATATAAAGCCAATTGAATCTTTAAATTTATTCAGATGGAGTTTTTTTTTAATTTGTTAACCATTTATTTTTGAGAGAGCACAAGCAGGGTTGAGACAGAGAGAGAGAGGGAGACAAAGAATCTAAATCAGGATCCAGGTGCCAGGCTGTTAGCTCAGAGACCTATACGGGGCTTGAACCCACAAACCGTGAGATCATGACCTGAGCTGAAGTCAGATGCTTAATTGACTCAGGCACCTGAGAGTCAGGTGGATTTTGTTTCATAATGACAGGTTTACCACTCTTGGAGTGAGAAGTTACAAATAAGCAAGAGGATCAGGTTACAACATCCATGTGATATGGATGCAGTTGGAGACATCATTTAAGCCTCATGTTGGGCTCTGCGCTGAGCATGGGGCCTGCCTAAGATTCTCCCTCTCTCTCTGTCTCTGACTCTCTGCTCCGCCCTGGCTCATGCTCCCTCTCCTCCCCCCCTCCACCCCCTCTCTCTCTCACTGTCACATGCATGCTCAATATAAACAAACTTTTTCAAAAAATCAAATAAGAGAAAACCAAAAGACTTGAAGAAATGGGTGACTTCCAAGTAAAAATGCACATCAACGAAATGGACTTTGAAATAATGAACATAGACCAATGAGCAGAAAAAGATCACATTAACATTTAGAAATCTCCCATTGGAAAACTCCCCAGAACAGATGGGCTCAGAGTAAACACCTGAGTGTTAACCAACTTTAACAGATTCTGATTTTAATATTAAAGGTATAAATATAATAATGAATATACTATTGACACATTTACACAGTTCATCTGATGTAGGATGCCAGTGATTCCAAAATAAACAGTATTTTTTATCGTCACAAATGTGCTCCCAATTCAAATGTGAGTTTTTTGGCAAAAGGAAAAATAAAGTGATTGAAGAGTTTACTTCCATTAAAACCAGAAATTTTTAATTTTTAAAAAGTTAATAATTTAAATTAAGATTTGGTATAAATTATATACTTAAACTTAAATAATGCGGGGTTTTTTTTGTTTGTTTCTTTATTTTGAAAGAGAGACCACAGAAGCAGGGGAGGGACTGTGAGAGAGGGAGAGAGAGAATCTGAAGCAGGCTCTCTCCTGTCATCACAGAGCCTGATGCAGGGGTCAGACTCACGAACCATGAGATCATGACCTCAACCGAAATCAAAAGTCCAATACTCACTCAGGCGTCACTCCCGGCTCAGCTGAGGTGACTGCATGCTCCTTGGTCACTCCCAGGTGGCCCACACTGAAGGCTTGTGCCCTCGCCTCTCATGGGCCCTGCTCCTGCCTCTGCCCCAGGAGACAACTCAGCTCCAACCCAAGTCCATTACTCTGACTCTGAGGGGCTGGGGGCAGAGCACTGTCCCACTGTGGTACCTGATTCACTGAGTACAAAGAAGCCAATTTTGTCAACACCAGTAAAAGGGGGGATCCACTGTTGCTTCTGTTCCTTGGAGCCAAACTTCAGGATCGGCCCCAAGTAGAGGGACTGGAGGGGGCGGGGGTGGGGAGGTGGTCAGCTGCCACCTGCCTGCCGGTGGACCCCACCCCAAGGCCTGTTCTCTCCACGGCCCTACCTGAAAGGACCAAGCCCAGAGGGGGCCAGGAGCTGGGCACCAAGGCCTGGCTGTGCCCAGGATTCCAGGACATGTAGAGTGCTCACCTGCCCATGGGAGTCTCCTTTCCACCTGTGTGTCCTGGGGGCCCAAGAAAGGGAACTCACGTGGTTGACACTCATGATGAGTCCTGTAGAGGCACAGCCCCGAATGATCTCCTCCACGGCAATGGCATAGGCCAGGTAATCAAGGCAGGCTCCACTTAACTCCTCGGGCACGCCCATGGCCAGAAGCCCTAGCTTGCCCATCTTCTTCACCTGGCCCCAAGGAAGGATGTCACGGCAAGGGCCTTCGGGGGGCCAGTGCCCACCCCTTACGCTCCTGAGCCAGTGTCTGCAGAAACAGGCCACGTAGCCCATCCACCCACCCCATGGTCCCTGAGAGAAAAAAAATGAATGCCCTACATGCATCTGTGGCAGCCCTGACCACACCTGCAACTAGATGCTCTGGGTACTTCTCCTCTGCAAGAACCGGAATCCTCCCTCTGCCCCTCCCCTACTCACTCTCTCTCTCTCCCTCAAAATAAATAAACAAACATTAATGATACACACATAAATTTTCAAATGCAAACCTGTGAAAATTAAAGATCTACTTAACCTTGGATTCAGTGATGACTTTTTAAACAAAACGCCAAAAGCGAGTCCATGAAAGAAAAAATTGCTGATGTTTACTTTGGTAAAATATAAAAGTATCTACTCTGTGAAAGAGCCACTGAATAGAACAAAAGGAAAAGCCACAGATGAGTAGAAAATGTTTGGAGAACACATCTAAAAAAGGACTTCTATACAAAGAAACTCCAAAATTGGAAAAGGACCAACAACCCAATTAAATATGAGTAAAGATCTGAACACACCTAAGCAAACAAGATATACAGATGAGGGGCAACTGGGCAGCTCAGTTGGTTGAGCATCTGACTTTTCATTTCAGCTTATGTCATGATCTCAGGGTTGTGGGAAGGAGCCCTGGCTCCCTGAGACTCAGCCTGAGCGGCACCCCCGCATGCGCCCTCTACTCAGCCCTCTGGGGAGACCGCGGCCCCGCCGGGGGTTCGGTCCCCGGAGCCCCCCGGGACCGGGCCCTAACCCTAGCCCTAGCCCTAGGCCTCGAGCGCACCCTAACACTAGCCCTAACCCCAAGTCTGCCTTTAAGCCTACACCTGAGCGCCCCCGCGCATGGGCCCTCACCTACGCCCTCCAGGGAGATCACAGCGCCGCTGTCGCTTCGGCCCTGGAGACGTCCCTGGCGCGGGCCCTAACCCTAGCCCAGGCTCTCTCCCCATGGGGACCCCATTGCTCTGTCTGAGAACGCCAGGCACCTGGGGCCCGGAAGCAGGGCAGGATGACTCGGTGTGGGACGTGGAACGTCCACATGCCATTGGCGAAGCTGGGATGGAGCTCCACAAGGGGGTTCCTGAGGCCCCACCCCAGCCCGGCGTGGGGAGGAGGCTGGCCCTGGCGCCCCCAGACTCAGCCTGAGTGGCAGCCCCGCATGCGCCCTCAACTCAGCCCTCCGGGGTGACCGGGGCACCCCCGGCACCTCGGCCCCAGATCCTTCCGGTACCAGGTCCCTACCCTCGCTGTATTCAGGATGGCTCCCTAGCCTTATCCTGACCCCCAAGAGTCACCCCAACCTTCCACTTGAGCGGACCTCATGAATGGGCTTAAACTTCAACCCTCCACGGATATTAGTGCAGCCATGTTGTGTCTTCAGGCCTTCAGATGTTTCTGGCGCTGATTGTAACCCTATCCCAGGCTCTCACCCTTTGGTTCTCCTTTTGTAATTCAGTGAACACCAGGCACCTCTTTCAGGAACTTGGCAAGACTACTTGCCCTGGAACTTGGAGCGTTCTCATGCCATTTTTAAGCTCGAATGTAGTTTCTCAAAGGGATTAATGTGAGCCCATCCCAGCCCGACCTGGTAGGATGCTGGCCTTGGCACCTAGAAACTAGTTCTGAGTGGCGTCCTCCCATGTGCCCTCAACTCAGCCCTGCTTTGTGACGCCCACAGTGCCTGCGGTTTAAATGCTGGAGCCTCCAGGAAACTTATCCTAACCCAAACTGAAGTCTCAACCTACCATTAACCCTAAGCATATCCAGAACTCTCACTGTAACCCTACTCTCACCCACACCCATGAATGGGTCCTCAATTCAGTCCTCCAGGCATTTCCCGGGTTGGTGTCACTTCTGCTGAAGATATTCCTCGACCAAACCCTAACCCTATCTATTGCTCTCTAGCCATTAAGAAGGAGTTATATATCTGATACTGGCAGGGTCTTTGTGCTCAGAATCATTCCAACATCAATAATGGTCGAACTGGAACATTTCTATTTCCAAAGCATGAATTGAGCTGCACAAGGGTTGTTCTGAGGCTGCACCGTAGCCTGACCCAGAAAAGTTTGGTCCCTTAAGCTAAAGACTAAACTTGACAGTGCCCTCCCCTGAGCTCTCCAATCAGCCCTCCTGGGAGACCACAGCCCAGCTGGGTGTTCAGCACCTGGAGTGTCCTGGGATCTACCCTAAACCCTAACTCTTGCCATAACCCCTAAACTCTCAAATCTAACCCTAAACCCTAACCCTAATCACTCACCCTGAACCCTATCCCTAAGCCTTATGTCCTAATTCCTAACCCTAAACCCGAACCTAAACCTAATCCCTATCCCTGGCACTCACCCTAAACCCTAACCCCTTACCCCAGCCTCTAACCTCTAACCCTTAACCGTAATCCTGAAGCCTAAATCCTCACTTCTCCCCCTTCGCCCCTGACCCTAGCCCATGACTCAATATCATACTGAAAGTTCCACCCAGTGCAAGGAGGAAAGAATAAAGGCATCCATGTGTGAAGGCAAAATTAGAAATACATCTATTCAGGGGTGCCTCGGTGGCTCAGTCAGTTGAGCGTCCGACTTCGGCTCAGGTCATGATCTCACGTTCTGTGAGTTTGAGCCCCGCATCGGGCTCTGTGCTGACAGCTCAGCGCCTGGAGCCTGCTTCACATTCTGTTTCTCCCTCTCTCTCTGCCTCTTCCCCCACTCATGCTCTGTCTCTCTCTGTCTCAAAAACAAATAAACATTAAAAATTAAAAAAAAAGAAATACATCTATTCAGAAACCAGAGAGACATCATCTCTTATAAAGAACTTTCTAAATAATCAACAAAAATGACTGCTTTAGTCACATAATTCAGGATAGTACAGGACAAAATATTAACGCACAAATATCTCACTTATTTCTATACACTAGCAATGAATCTTATGAAGAAGAATTTAAGAAAATAATTGCATTTTAGGTGACATCCGTATCAAGAAAATACTTTGGAGTAGATGTAGGAGACATGGCAAAAAAAAAAAAATAAAGATGATCTAAAATGTAATATTACTAAATGGCTATAGTACACAATGCAACATGTAGATTCAACGTGATTCCCAGGAAAATTCACAAAGGCCTCTGAGAAGAAATGGACAAGCTAATCCTAATAGTCGTGGAAAATCAAGGGACCACAAAATAAATGAACAATCAAATAAAAATCAAAGGTAGAAGCTCATACTTCTGAATTTCAAATCTTAATGCAACAGTAAATAAAACATTGTGATATTACCATAAAAACATACATACGGACCAGCGGGATTTAATTGAAAACCCAAATATAAACCCTTTCGCCCCAGGTCAAGCAAATTTTGACAAGGGCAGACGACATTGGTAGAAACAATAGTCATTTCAACAAAGGGTGCTAGACGACTGGCTATCCATGTGCAGAGGGAGGAAATTGGACCCTTACCCTCACACCACATACAAACATCAACTCAAAGTGGATCGAAAGCTTAAATGGAAGAGGCAAACCTGTACACTCTAGGAGAAATAAATGGAGACAAATCATCATGAGCATTGAGTTTAACAATGCTCTCAGAGCTGACACCAAAGCACAAGCAAGGAAAGAAAGGTAAATTTAGTTTCCTCAACTTTAAAAACCTTTGTACATCAAAAGGTGTTATCCCAAAAGTAAAAAGACAATGCCTAAAGTGAAAGAAAATATTTGCACCTTATTTGCCTGGGAAGAGTCTGTTATACAGAATATATAAAGAGCTTGTACAACTCATCAACCAAAAAAACCCAATTTTTCAAAGGGACAAAGGACTTGGATCCTACGGGAGATCCAAGAGAGAGCATACAAATGGTGAATAGGCATGAAAAGACTTTAACGTCATTAGTCTTATGGAAATGAAGATTTAAACCACAGTTAGATACCCTTTCACATGCACTAAACCTGCTGTAATAAAACTACACAATAACAACCATTGGCAAATATGTTGAGAAACTGGAACTCTTAATCCGTGCTTCTGGAAAGGTAAAATGGTGGAGCCTAAGTGTAAATTGTTCGGCATTTCCTCAGAAAGATAAAAACATAGAATTACCACATGGCTCAACAATTCTACTCCTAGATGTATATCCTGAAGAATTGAGAACAGTTTGAAAAAAGAGCATGTGCACTTACACAGCAGCACTGTTCACAATAGCTGAAGGTGCATAGAAATTATGCAAATACCCCTTGGTGGGTAAATGGATAGATAAACTGGGGCAGACCCACGAACAGCAGTAGTACTCTGTCATATAAAGGGAGAAAGTAAAACAGTGCGGCTGTAGGGAACAGTATAGTGATCCCTCAGAAAGTTCCCACAGAACTTCACCTCCACACACATATGCCCAGAAATTGAAAGCAAAGCCTTGAGCAGATATTCATGTGCCTGTATTCATAGCAGCTTCTTCACAACAGCCGAAAGATGGAAGCAACCCAAGTGACCATTGATGGAAGAATAAGTAAACAAAATGGGGTCTATACACGATGGAATACTGCTCAATCTTACAAAGGGAGGGAACTCTGATACCCGCTACAACACGCCTTTAAGCCTCCAGTCACTATGTTGAGTAAAATACGCCAAACACAGAAGAAGGAATACTCTCTTCTTCCCAAATAAACCCATTTTTACTGGTATAAACTGGAGGTGTTCTTTTTAAGGGAAACAGAACTAAAAATACGTACACTCGCAGGATATGAAATCCATACACAAACAACACGCGCATATCTACACACTCATGACCACCCATTGGAAAGAGAAATGAAGAGATGGTCCCATTTACAACTGCCTCTGAAGAAGCCAAGTGCTCAGGAGGAAATCTAAACAAGGAGGTGACAGACCTGCCCTTTGAGGATGGGACATTGGGTACAGAAATGGAGGAAGATGCACATGGATCGGAAGCTTCTTACTCTGTACTCCTGGAAATGGAGGAATCGATCCTGTGACAATATCTGTCCTGCCGGGAGGGATCTGGACATCTGGGGCCATGGCACCAAACTCCCCATGATGCTGTCTGGACACGTGACAGACAACCCCACCAGCAAGCAGAGGCTGGGTTGGAGCTGGGGTGAACCCGGCAAGGCCAGAGCCGAGGGAGCGCAAGCACCACCCAGGCACCTGCTCTGTGACCTTGAACCTCCAGAGGAACCCAGTCGGCGTGGAGCAGAAACACGGAGCACGGCCCCGTGGCCCAAGAGCCCGGAGAGGAAAGACCCAACGGCCACGCACACAGCCCCACGCAGGACCTGGTGTCACTGCGCACGAAACCACCCCGGGACCTTCCCTCGAGGGTCCGCTGAACACCAACCCCTTCTCAGCGGCTCCTACTCCAGAAGCTCCACCTCCTAGGCCTCGCTTTTTTTTCTTCATCTGCTCCTCCCGAAGCGGGTAGAGGAGACCAGGCTCTTATCTGTGTGGACGAGGGCCCACATCCTCTCTAATCCTCCACAGCAGGTCCTGATGAGACCGGATTCTTGTTTGAGTGGATGCGGCTCCACATCTTCCTGAACCCGCCACAGCTGGCCCTGAGTAGGCAGGGCTCCTGTCAGTGTGAACGCGGCTCCACGTCCTCCCAAAGCTTTCATAGCAGGTCCTGAGGATGTAAACTTGATGACTATTCTTTCCTTCTTTGACTTTCATTTCAGGGCCTTTGGAGAAGTATGGCCTTAGTGCAACACTTTCATATTGATCGCTCAGGCTGCAATCCTCTCACCTGTGGCTACTCTATGGAGAGAAGAAAGCCGGTCTTTTGGCTGTAAGTTAGTTACCTGGGCAGAATGGTAATAAGACCCAGAAACTCGATGCCCTCTCTTTATTCCCGTCCTTATACAAAGTTATATGTTTTGGGCATGGGACAGTCACTGAAGTCACCAGGACAGTTACCAATCTTAAGACTCTGTGTGAGGTTTCCTCCTCAGTGTTTCAACGTGATCCCCTGCATGTCCTTGGTCTAGCCAATTCTGGTGGAGACTTCCACTGGGAGCCAGCAGAAACCAGTACCCAACTGAATTAAAACCCAACCAGAGACCATTTCCTAGGGAAGCTGGCTGTAAAGACTATATGTGTTGGAATGTCGCTTATATCATGATGGAATTCTGTCTTTCGTGTTTTCGGTCAATGTCCTCAATTACAGAATTGGGTAATTTTGTTAAAATGTTCCAGCGTTTTCCATGGGTTAAAAATGGCGGGTTTTTCCTGGCCTTCTCTACAAGGCAAGCCACAAGTGCAGAGCAGCACAGCCCCCACCCCCACCCCGGGAGCGGTACAGCATGACCTTCTCAGCAAGACAAACCCTGTCCATACGCCAGCACCCACTTGTAGTCTAGAATTCAAAGGGGAAGCTGAGGGAGGGTGGGCCTCCTTCCTTCAGAAGCCCTTGGTCAGCTGGTAGGTGATCATAACAATTTAGTTCCAGGAATGCCTCAGGTCACTTTGACATCTCAGGAACTTCTGACATATCTTGCACGTGGGATGCCACTCAGGAGTCGGATATGGGAAGGGGGAATTTTCATGGTAATGAACCTCTCTCTCTCCAGGAGGAGTCCGAGAGTTTCTCTTTGGTCCCCAGGAAGTCTCCCTTGGGATGCCATTTTAACCCACTGGAAACAATTGGGATTGCAAAATTTAGGAAAGGATTGATCTCCTGTAACACTGTATGGCCTCAGTGGAATCTAGCAATTAGATCTTCTCTGCAGGAAACAGGACAAATAGACGGAGGTACCCTAAGTCCAGGCCTTGACACCTCTAAATGAAAACCCAGACCAAAAGTCCTCTTACAGACTGTGTTTACCCAAATGTGTTTGGCTAGTAAACTCCCTCCTGACATATTGGATGTCTACATAGGCCTTCTCCAAGAAAATCGAGGTCACTGAAGGAAAAACAAGCCATCCCAAATGAAGAGGACTCTCTCTCTCTCTCTCTGTCCCCGTTCCTCCTTCTAATAGAGGTGGGGGCGTCTCCCTCATTGATTTCCCAAGTAACGGCTCTAATTGGAGCTAACTGTGATTAGTCTACCCGAGGATGGGGACTTTAAGGAATATTCACAAGCAGAGCAGCTTGCCAAAACTTCCTTTGATTCCTGAACCTGATCTGACAGTTACTAGAAACCCACCCCATATAAACCCAGGAGACATGATGTATTAAAAGATTGGAAGTCTAACACAAACAGTGGATTTAACTCCAAAATGGAAAGACCCATAACTGGGTTGTATTATGTACTCCCACTATAGTAAAAAAGAAGGCCATTCTTGATACTCTCACATATCAAGAATTAAACCTGTACCTTTCTCACAGGAATCTAGTATGCAAGCTGACATGCTTTCTTATTCCTATTAACCAGTGGAAGACCTCAAGTCACTCTTCAAATGACAGGAATGAACTGAAGGAAAATTATGAAAGGTTTTATGTATGTATAGGTATGATAAGGGTAATCATCCAATCATGGAAAAGAATATTATAAGATTCTACTTGTTTGGGGTATCCAAAATAATCAAATTCACATACAAAAAGTAAAATATAGTTGCCAGGTATAGGGGAAATGGAAATGGGGAGTTAATGTTTAATATACACAGAATTTCACTAGGTAAAAATTTAAACATTCTCAAGGTGGGAGGTGGTGATGTGTGCCCAATGGGAATATACTTGCTGGCATACACTGTAGACTTAAAATCTTTTAAATGGTTGCTATTATGTTTTGTAAATTGAACCACACTTACAGTCATGAGTGAAGTACTAAAACATGTCACAACATGAATGCAGATTGAATGCATACTAAATTACAGAAGCCACATGGAAAAGCTGCCCAGATAAGAGCCCTCTGTGATCTTTAAATCAATCATGGTTGTACAGTGAGTGAAAGCGTCAGGAAAATTAAAGTAGGTCACAACAGGAAAAGTCATTGTCACACAGTTATGGCAGGTGATGACTGTTGAAGTAGCCTCTGGATTGGATTATAATGGGGAAACCATAACGATTTCCCCATTTTGGAAATTTCCATTTATAGAATTGTCCATATTACCCAAAATGATGTACAGATTCAATGGAATCCCTGCCAATCAACATTCTAATACCATTTTGCACAGAACTAGAATAATCCTAAAAGCTGTATGAAACAACAGAGGACCACAAATAGCCACATTATCTGTATAAAGAAGAACAAACCAGGAGGCATCACATTCCCTGATATTAAACCATATTACAAAGCTATAGTAACCAAAACAGTATGCTGTGGGCGAAGAGACAGAAAGACGGATGGAGCTAACTAGAGAGCCCAGAAGCAAATCCACACATATGTGATCAATGAATTTGCAACAAAGGAGGCAAGAATACACAATGGTGAAAGAAGAGTCTCTTCAATGAATGGTGCTGGGAAAACTGGACAGTCCCAAGCACAACACCAGACCCCTATCTTACACCACACACAAAAACTAACTAAAACCCCACAACAGCTGAGAGGAAGGAGGAGCACGGATACGGAGAGCAGGGCTGTCCTGAAGTCCATGAGCCCTGGTGCCCTGACGAGATCCATTCCCAGTAAGGACACTGACAGGAGCTTGCAGTGGTTCTGATTTCCTCCTGAGTTCTTCGGATTAAGTTCCAGCAAAAGCAATGCTGGGCTCAGGTGTCTCCTGGTGATGTTTCCAACTCTAAAACAATGGCTTTATAAGAGAACAAGAGACTATGTTTCAAAACCCTCCTCAATGAGGGAAGGAAGGGGGAACTTGAAAGAGATGAACCCCAAGGAGCTTTTCCTGCAAGGGCCCCTGTGGGGAGAGTCAAGGACTGGACAGCAGGAAAGTGATAGACAACAGCACACCAAATGCCTCCCTCGCACATGGGAAAGGCCCTGTTCTGAGGGCATGAGGACCAAGCATCCGCTTCCATGCCAGGGGGCTCATTCTCTCAGTCCTGGTTGAGGATAGTGTCCTAGAGAGGGGTGTTCCAAGTTTGTGCATGCATATCATGGTTTAGGGGCAGAATCTTGATGGGTGATCCCTTGCCCAAGCATGTGCTCCAGGTGACACTTCGTGCTGGGAGCCATCTTGGGCACACAGGTTGACACTTTCCCTGTGTGAAAAGGTGGATGTTGCAAGGTTCCTGCCACCAAACTGGCATACCAAACCATTTCCTTCTAATATTAATCTTTCAGGCTTCTATTTGTTGAATTGCCCTCGTTGGCCTTAAGAGATGTTGCCGGGGTCGCCCTGAGAGGAGGCCAGCTCCTACTTCAGGGCTTCCGGCTGGCCCAGGGTTTCACCTGCATGATGGTTGGTCTAGGTGCAAGAGAAGATGCGAAGTCAGTCTCTTAGAGTCAGCCTCATATCAGGACTGGTCCGGGGCTCCCTAAGTAAGGGCTGAAACATAAAGACAAGACAACACAAAGACACACAAAGATGTGGAGACAGCCTCTTTTGGAGACTGCTCGGAGTTTATTTTTCTTTCTGGGTTTTTATGTAGTTTTAGAAGCAGTACAGATGTATATTTCGTAATGATTAACAAAATGATCTCAGCCCCCATGATTGTCCCCGTGATTTACAATAGAAATGTTCTAAAACAGTTTCGGTTAAACAGTTCACACATAAGCAAGGTATGACAAATGGGTACATTCAATAGAAATGTTCAAAAACAATTTTAGTCAAAAGATCAAGAACAATTTACATGCAGGCAAGGTATAACAAATGGGCACAGTCTAGTAAGTGGTATAGGTTGAAAGAGCAAGTTCAAAGGACAAAGGTTTTGCTCATAGGTTGTTGGTTACAGTTGAAAGATTATGTGAAAAACATCCTTATTTTTCTGTAACATATTCTAACTTCTATTTCCTTAGTAATTATGTCCCAAGACTCACATCAATAATCACATTTCCTGAGAGTCTGGCATCACTCTAAATAGATCAATAATACATTCTAAACTCTATTGATTTCTTAAAGATTTTATTTCCATGATTCTCAACATGATTTTACTATTAATAAAGTATAGCAGCATATGTTGGCTTAATAGGGGAGGAAGCAGTGGAGTGCTCCTATTTTTCTATGGCCCATCTTCTTCAGGAGATATTAGGATGAATCGCAAATCAGCACAAAGGTCCAGTGACCCTATAGCGAGATGTCATGGTGACTCTTACTGCGACTGTGCCTGTCTTAGGTTGTTCCTCCATGAGGAATCTTACTCGTCTTTGGCTAACCAGCCCTCCTTCAGAGTCAAACCAGCCATAATTATGTTCTTGTTGTATTACAACCTGGCATATGCTTCAGGGCACCCCCATCCACCAATAAGGGCCCCGGTCTAGGGCACTGTCTTATGGGCCTGAGTCTTCTCTTTAGGTAATGTCATCAGGATCAATGTCTTCTAGTCTCCAACAGGATGTAATACTCTTTTGTTTTGTGGCATTTAAATAGAAAGGAAGGCCCTGGTGCACGATTCTTTGATGGATTACATCTGAATGAGAGTAGCCTGGCCAGCAGTAATCTTAAAGTTGCATCTTGGGGATGAGTTACACTAATCAATAGCAGTTATGGGCTGGCTAAATATTAGTGTAACTTATGTAAACATTAGGCCCCTATTATGTAAATTCACTCATTCATAAGCAAAGGAACTTAGACAAGCCTTAGGAATTACCAGGAGGGTTACACCTCCCTCATTGTAGTTTAGGAAGCTAGACGGATGACTCTTAACCTTTCTATAGACGTTTAACACAGGTATTAAGATGATAATGTATGTGCCCTCTTTTTACAGAGGCTTTCAGTAACAACCATAACAACCCCGCTTGCTTCATAAACATCCTGTTCCCTCCCCCTGCCACAAATTTACCTAATCCTACTTCAAAGACAGCATATGTTAATTAACTTAGGAGCAGAATCACAAAATAGCTAAGATAAGAATTGTTTCCTTCTGGTCTAAAAAAGAATGATGTAAAACAACTTACAAGACTGAGGAAATCACCACTTTGCTGACAAAAACACATTGTTGTTAAAGATACCAAACTATGCTTACTGATGGGATGTCACTCATTGCTGTAATGTCACTTACTACCTTTAAGTAAAGACACTGAGACCAGCAGAGCGGAGATGCCAGAATTGACAAAGATGCCTCCTTGGTGATCAGACTACATCTCATGGCTCTCTCATTCCTTTCGCCGGCCGTTCATCCTTCGGAAAATCCTGGATTCAGAAAGAGCAGGACTCCAGCCACTTTGGTCATCAGATGCACCAGAAATTACTACAAGGGGGCCCTCTCATGAAGACTTTTGAGAGGTGGGCCAGAGAGGGATAAAATGGGCTGGGAGGGAAGGTGTGCACTTTACCCACAAACAGCCTCTGAGCCCCTCCAAATGACAGAGTCTTGGGGAATTCCAGTCACCGAACCCAATCCCTTCCCTTTCTCACTCTGACCCCCCACCACACCCCAGTAACACTCTCTTCAGCCTTCACACTGAGATAAAGACCAGTTCCCTAACACATCAGGCATTCAAAGAATTCTTGTTGACCACTGGTGGGCACAGTTTCTGCCCAGGCACTGGTCCTCCAGATGCATGGTGCCAAGCAGGCATCAAGGGGGATAGCAGAGCAACACAGGAGGGGGGAGGAGTGTACTGGGCTGGGCTAGTTCTAATATTCTGTTTTTTAACATCTTCTTAGCACCTACCATGGCACAGGCCCCAGCCATTCACTGGGGTTACAGAGACAAAAAAACCTTACTCTTTGCATGAGGGGCATTTCAAGAGGGCCACTGACCCCAGGCCCACCACTGACCACAGAGACCTGCTCATTGTCCATGACCTCTGAACACATGTACAGCCAGTCCATCCTCAGAGGACCCAGGTCTGGGGTCTTAACCGTGCGGCATCTTTCCTCAAAAACACACCTCTACAATGTCCCCACCACCCACTACAGCCCTCAAGTTTCCAGAAAGCCCACATATCCTGTTGGATATCTGGAGGCTGGAGGGAGATAAGCCTAGAAAGTGACACTCCTGTGGAGGAAGTGCTGAGGAAACTATCTTCCCCAACCCCATGAGTCCTTCCCTCTGGACCCCCAGACCCCTGAACCTCAGGGCTGGTGAGCAGGGATGGGCTGAGAGGCTCTCTTTGCATTGTTGTTGATCTTTCCTTCCTCAGATGTGTCTTACAACCTTGGAAATAAATGCTGAGATTGGATTTTTCAAGTGTTTTCCTGGAATAGAGGTTGAGGCCAAAGATGACTTGATGCTTCCATGGATAGGCCCACAGTGGGGAGCAATTTGGTGTCCTCGACCTCCCTGGGCTGATGTCTCATAGTCACTGGTAATGGAATTTCTCAGTATCTGCTGGTGGCAGGAGGAGGTGGGATGGGGGTGTCTGGGGGTTGTTCCAAAAACAAGGACATCTCTCTACGTCAGCACCACATATCTGGTGGCTCTGCTCTGCACACTGGATCCTCTTAGAAATTACATCTGACATGAGATGCTGTTAGCTCCCCCTTCCAGCTTCCATGCAGGCAGCCCATCTGCTTGTGCTGAGGCCGCGTACAATTTTATGGACAGGAGGCCAACCCTGGGCTTATCCCCACTTGGTAGCAGCAGGAGACCTGACACAAGCCATGGGAAGGGAGCTTACAGTGGGGAGTCTGAACTACAGGCCAAATCTTTGAGTTTCTGCTCCATGAGTCAGGCTCATTTTCTGGGAAACCCACTGGCGGGAGCAGCCTTCTCTGTCAACTCTGATTTTCAGAACTACCTAATTGGATTTGATGTCAACTGATGTAATATAAGGACCTTATTTGATCTTATTAACTTCTATGTGGCTGAATTAGCAAACATAGGCCTTACTTGCAAAATGCCCCAGGTGACCAATGAGGAGACAGCTTGGGGTCAAAAAATACTGCATCAGAAAGTCAGGTCCACAGTATCATCCCTTTGCAAACTGTGAAGACCTAGGATGTACATTGCAGGGACTACTGATACCCTTGCTCTTCAGAGGTGAGGACACAAACTTGAATTATGGCTGAAAAGCACATAGTAGAGATGGCTGCGCAATCCTAGGTCCTACTGCAGCTTTGGCACACATGTCTGCAAGTCTAGGCCATGGCGCATTGAACAGGAAAGCAATGAGGTTCCCAAGGAAGCAGCCCTGACACCACCTACCCTATATAATGGCTTTTTTGTTTCTTGGATCTACTGCTCACAGTTCACCCGTCTCTTGCTCATGTCACTGCTGCCAGTATGCCTCTCCTGCAAAAACAAACAGCTTCTATCATCCATGGTCTATGTTCCAGCCACCTTGCATTTTAACGTTTTAGAACACAGCACAGAAGAGAGAAAGCAGTCATGAGGCAGTGCCTGATGTCTGCACCTGCATGCAAATATGTTTCACAATCTATGGGCAGCTGTTAGGGATGTGGCAAAGAGAGTTATTAGTAGGCCTCGGGCATTCATATGTGATCTTAAGAACTTCAAACCAAAAAGTATGCAACCAACTCCTAATTTCATCCTGGGTTCATTTCACAATGGAAACAAGAATGCTAGTATGAGCAGTAAGAAATATTTCTCCTTGCATAAGCTTAGAGCAGAGCAGATGACCACTCAGAGTTAACTCTAAAATAAAATAACCCAACTGGAAACCAAATATCAAACCAATTATGGATCTGACACAGGTTCGCAACCAAGGAAAGAAGACAGGAAGTAAGAGGAACTCGGCAAACACAAACCCCTCCTGTTGACCATAAACATCACCTCTAGCCTTTCTAGTATCAGAGACATTGCCTGCCCAGGGACATTCATGAAATGGCCATGGTATCCTGACCTTGCAAAGGTAGCATCATCACTTGTTCCCCAAATAGGGAGTTGTAGGAATGGCCACACGAGGGTTTGACTGTCTCTTCCTTCCAATCTTTGAAACTGACCTTCCCGTGAAGAAGTGGGAATAGGACAAAAAAACAAGAAGACTCTCTGGAGCTTCCATTAGCTGGCCCAAAGAGACGACACCCATACAACCAGTAGGGACAACAAATCTCCACATGGGCCTACAACTGAGGTTGGGGTGACCTTGCAGAAGAAAAGAACCTCCAAGGGATTTAGATTTAGACTTACCAGTCCAAAGGACAACATCACTTCTTGATCCAAATTGCTTGATCAGCGCCGGACATATTCTCCATGAACCCTGCCAGAGTTCCTTTCTGGGGGTGGGTGGTCGTTTTCTCCACATTTAGTGCAGGGTTCTTCAAGGCTGGTGGTGGCAGTGGTGGTGGTGGTGGTGTTTTTTCCTCTTCCATCAAGAGTTCCAAGGCGCCCATTTTGTGGGAGTGAAGCAGTAGCTGGGCGGTCCTGGATCCCTGTCGGGCTTCCTAGCAGTGGTCTAGCAGAGAAATAAGAGATGTCAGAAGATACTCGCATACCCGAAGATGAGAATGACGAACCCATTGAAATACCATCAGAAGACGATAGGACAGTGCTGTTGTCCACGGAGAGAGCCCGGTTTCCAGGAGCATGTGAGATGCGCTCTGGGAATCCATTGTCTCAGTGGATGAAAGGTGCCTGGCTGGGAGAAGAAATTCTGCACATCCGGATGCCAGCTGGGAAAATCTGTTATGTATCATCAACTACCCCAAACATAACAAAATTAAAATTGATGAGACAGATGCCTGCTTCTTCAGTGAAAGTGAAAAGAGCCATCCAGGAAACTTCTGATTTTAATTTTTTTATGTTTCCTTGTTTCTGTGAGAGAGAGAGTGATGCCTCAATCGTCGATGGGGTGGTGTCACTATCATAGGTGCCAGTGTGCTGGTCCCGGCTCCAGATCACTAGGTGTGTATTTTCACTGCTGTTCATTATCACGGCATCTGAGGGGCCTCAGTTATGAGGGGTCTGCTTCTTTCTTCAGGTTTGTTTCCTTGTGTTCTCTTAATGAGCAAAGACGGTTACAGCCCTTAGCTCTCTCTAAGAGCCAGAGAGTTTACAGACGAGTAAGCAAATCATCCCATTTAAAAATAGCAGTCTCCCACATTTTCTCGAGTCATGCATGGCCATTCTAGAACTATAAAATATTATAAATTATAAAAATAAAAGTGATAATCGCCTTGTAATCCACCAAGTACAATACCAACACCCAGTGATATTTTGATACATTTCCACCCAATACTTTTTCTATACATATTTTGACATAATTGGGAGCTTATCAAATAGAGCTTTTTTTAAAAATTAAAGAATAGTTAACATCTAATAAGCTGCACATATTTAGTATGTATCATTTAATATGTTTTGACACATACACACCTATGAAACATCACCACGTCGAGAAATGAAAGTATCCATCATTTCCAAGTCACTATTTTAGGAGGAGTTTTTATTTTGGAATAGTTTTGGAGTTACAGAAACGTTGCAAAGAGAGAGCTACGGTATACTTCAGACCCAGTTTCCCCTAACATTAATATCTCACATTCCATGTATATTTTATTAAAACCCAGACTTTGATATTGGTACATTACTATTAATTCAACTACCGACTTCATTTGGATTTCACTGCTGAATTTTCTGCAGTGCCCTTTTCACTGTTCTAGGATCCAACTCAGGATACCGAACTGCATTTTGCCAAATGTAATTTTAGAGCTTATCATCAGTTACTTAACATTATCTGTCTTCCAAAAAAAAAAAAAGAAAAAGAAACAACCTTCAAAAACATTGTCTTAAAAGATTTCTTTGTATTTCTTGTATCAATTTTTCATATTGCTTGACTTAGGTGATCTCTAAGGTTTGTTTTTATAAGTGATGTTGACATGAAAATCTCTGCGCCTAAATCTTTGTTCACATCTTGTATTGTTTCATTGGGATTTTTTCTCTCCCTTCTTTCCTGAGTTTATTGAGATATAATTGACTCATAAGATTCTTTTCCTAGAAATACAACTGCTAAGTCAAAGTCCTTTGATATATACTTGCTTCTAGTCTTCTCAAGAAGGCAGTACCATTTGGTGACCATCATAATATTTGTTTCATGGCAGAATCACCAGCAGAAGCCAAAATTAAAGTGTGAAGACTTGGGGCATCTGGGTACCCTATCAGTTAAGCATCACGCGTCAGGCCATAATCTTGTGGTCTGTGGGTTCCAGTCACTCAGTGGGCTCTGTGCTGACAGCTCAGAGCCTGGAGCCTGCTTCGGATTTTGTGTCTTCTTCTCTCTCTCTGCCCCTCCTCTCTCTCTCTCTTTCTCTCAAAGCAAAAGAACGTTAAAAAAATTTTAATGATAAAAAAATAAAGTGTGAAGTCTTGATGAGAAATGGAATATTCACATGGTCTCAGAATAACTCCCCAATATTACTCCTTGATTACAGAGGAAAGGGTAGCCACTTTAAGTGGAGAAACCCAGCAGGCACCATCATGATTTCGTGATCAGAGTTAAAGACACTGGATTGACACACGCTAACACCTGAGCCACTTCATCTGGCATACAAAGAAAACCACACAAGATCGACCTGTGACATTCCTGACTGAGTTGCATCACCTGAATCTAATAATGAGAAAACGTTAAGCTAACCCAAACCAAGGAACATTGTACACCATAATTGGCTGTACTTTGCAAAAATGTCAAGGTCATGGAAGACAAAGGGAGGCTGAGGAACATTCTAGATGAAAGGAGATCAAAGAGACATGACCACCAAATGTAATATATAATCCTGGCTTGGTTTCTGAAATATTCATAAAGAACTTTTTTGAAAATTTTGAAAAATTTACATAAAAGACATTATTGGAAAATTGATCCATAGATTAGATAATAGTACTATATCAATGCAAGTGTGAAACCTCTCCCACCATCGGTGGGGCCAGTGGAAGCGAGAAACCCATCCACCGTCGGAGAGGCGGGGAGTTGGTCTTCACTCGTGGTGTAGGCCTGACACCCGTCCAAGGTCGATGTGGTGTGTAAGGGTGACCACACTCTCTCATCGATGGGTGGCCCCTCCATCAGCATTTTTGGGTACCCCTCTGGCAATACAAGGATGTAGGCGTGACACCCCTCCACCGTGGGGGAGGTGCAAGAGTGAAACCCCTCCACCGTGGGGGGGCGTGCAAGTGTGATGGGGAGTGACTTCGTATTCTATACGAGGGTACCCCTTGATTCACTTGTGGTGTAGGCCTGACACCCCTCCGTCGTCATTGCAGGGTGTAAGGGTCACCACTCTCTCTCATCGATAGGGTGGTCCCTCCTTCGGCAGTCTTTGGGTACCTCTTCAGCGATACAGGGATGTAGGCGTGACACCCCTCCATCATCAACGGCGGATGTCTCTATAGTTGATGGAGTGGTGAACTTTTCTCCAAAGCGTGCTACGGGCGTGATGCCCCTCCATCATCGATGGGGTGTCTCCTTCATCCATAGGGTGTACTCCTTTGTCAATAAGTGGGGTGTGTGTGTCACACCTCTCTGTCGTTGATGTGGTGGAGCCTCAGGAGTCGATGGGGTGGTGACACCATCTTAGGTGGCAGGATGCCCCTTCGTCGATAGGGGTGTGCATGTGTGATACCCCTCCCTTGTTGATTTAGGGATGCATCCATCCCTGATAGGGGTGTCCCTTGTGGATCGGTGCGGGCATGATGCTTTTCCATCGATGGAGGGGGTGTCTCCACTGTCGCTAGGGCGGTGCAGGCATGACCATCCTCCATTGTCGATGGGGGAGTGCCTTTGGTCAATGAGGGACTGTCGGCCTGACACCCCTCCATCGTGGTTGGGGGGCTGCCCCCAGCATCGATGCTGGGGTGCAGGTGTGACCCACATCCATCGTTGGTGAGGGAGTGCACCCATCGTCAAGTGGGGGTTCAGGCATGACACCTCTCCATCATCGATTGGGGGCTGCCTCCATCATCGAAGGGGTGTGTCTCCATAGTTGATCGTGGGGTGCCCCTTCGTCTATGTGGGGGTGCATTCGTGACACCCATCCACCGACGAAGGGGGTGCGTCCTTCGCCGATGGGGGGCACTCCTTCGTCGATATGGGATGACCCATCATAGATAGACTGGTGCAGGAATGACACTCGTCCATCGTCGATCGGGGTGGACTTCCATCATCAATAGGATGGCATCTTTCATCGACGGGGGGGGGTGCACCATCGTCAATGCACTGGTGCAGGATAGATATCCCTCCGTCGTCCATCATGCTGTACCTCATCATCGATGGGGGGGTGACCCCAGCGTTGATGGGGTGGCAGGGTTGACCCCTCCATCGTCATCGGGGGGATCTCCGTCATCGATGGGCAGATGTCCATTCGTTGATTTGGGGGTAGCAGGCGTGACAACCCTCCATCGTAGATGGGGGGGTGCCTCTTTAGTCGATGGGGGAATATACAAGTGACACCCCCCAAACGTCAATGGAGGGTGCCTCCATCACTGATTGGGGATTTCCCCTTCTTTGATGGTGGGGTACAAGCGTGACACCACTCCTTTGTCTAGCTCTGGGTGCACCCACGATCGATAGGGGGTGCAGGCGTGACATCCATCCATCGTCGATGTTGGGGTGCAAGGGGGACACCCCTCATCATCAATTTTGAGGTGCAAATGAGACACCCTTCCATTATCGAGGTATGGGTGCAATCCTGACACCCCTCCATCGTCGATGTTGTGGTGCATGCGTGACATTGGGGTGAAATGAGGACACCCCTCTATCATCGATAATGGGGTGCAAAAGTGACACCTCTCCATCGTCAAGGTTGGGGTGCAATCCTGACACCCCACCGTCATCGATGCTGGGGAGCAAGGGTGACACACCACCATCGGCAAGGTTGCAGTGCAAGGCTGTCACCCCCCCAACGTTGCTGTTTGGGTGCAAAGGTGACATCGCTGCACCGTCAATGTCGAAGTGCAAGGTTGACACCCCTCCATCATCAATGTTGGGGCGTACACGTGACACACCTCCATTGATGATGTTGGGGTGCAAGGGTGACACAGCACAGAGCCAGAAGCTGGACTCGACTTGCACAGGATGGCATCCCTGAGCAGAACTACAACTAGAACACCGAGTGAGTGCGATGCGGGGCTCCAACTTACACATCACAAAAGCCCAAAGTGGGGCTCCAACTCACACACCACAGAGCCACAAGCGGACCTCGACCTCGCACATCATGGGAGCCCGACCCAGGGCTTGAACTTGGACACCATGGCATCACAATGTGGGGCTACAATTCAAAAAACGACGTGGGCATGATGTGGTTCTAGAACTTGTACACTGCAAGAGACTGAAGTGAGGTTCAAACTCGCACGCAATGGGATCCCAACGCAGGGCTGGAACCTGAAAACCCAGGGAGCTGAATCGGGGCTCGACCTGGAAAACACAGAATGCCCAATGCAGACTTCGTACCTGCACATGGTAGCGACCCAACAAGGGTCTTGAACTCATACAGCACAAGTGCCAGATGCGGGGTTCAAACTAAGAAACCAAGAGGAACAAGATGGGACTCGAACTCACAACACACAGGGTCCAACGACGGTTGGAACTGAGAAACCAAAAGGGCTGGAGCCAGACTTGAACTCACATACTTTTAGTGATGACCACACCCATTTCCGTTGCCCAGGTAACATCAGATTTCAGAGGGCCTGTCATCCCTCCACCATGGGTGGGGGGTGCAGGCGTGACACTCCTCCACCGTGGGAGGGGGTGCATGCGTGACACCATTCCTTTGTCTAGCTCTGGGTGCCCGCATGATCCATAGGGGGTGCAGAAGTGACATCCATTGTCGATGTTGGGGTGCAAGGGGGACACCCCTCTATTGTCAATGTTGGGGTGCAAAACGGACGCCCCTCCATTATCAAGGTATGGGTGCAATCCTGACACCCCTCCATCGCCGATGTTGTGTTGTAAATTGACACCCCACCATCTTCAATGTTGGGGTGCACTGTGAAACCCCCCATCGTCTATATTGTCGTGCAATGGGGACACCCTTCTATTGTCCAATTGGGGTGCAAAATGACACCCCTCCATCATCGAAGTTGGGATGCAATCCTGACACTCCTCAGTTGTCGATGTTGGGGTGCAATCCTGACATCCCACCATCGTAGATGTTGGGGCCAAATGTGACACCCCTGTATGTTCTATGTTGGGATGCAGTGGTGACACCCTCCATCATCGATGTTGGGGTGCAAACGTGACACCCTTCCATTGATTATGTTGGGGTGCAAGAGTGACACACCACAGAGCCAGAAGCGGGGTTTGACTTGCACACTATGGCATTCCTGCCCAGGGCTCCAACTCGAACACTGAGTAGGCGCTATGCGGGGCTCTAATTTACTGACAGCAAGAGCCCTAAGCGGGGCTCCAACTCACACACCACAGAACCACGAGTGGACCTCGATCTCGCACATCATGTGAGCCCGACGCAGGGCTCAAACTTGCACACCATGGCATCCCTAAGCAGGGATCAAATGTGAAAACCGAGTGGTCACGATGCGAGTCTCGAACTTGCACACTGCAAGAGTTCGAAATGGGTCTTGAACTCGCACACAGGGCAACCCAAAGCAGGACTCAAACAGGAAAACACAGACGGCCCAAATAGGGGCTCGAACTTGCACAGCCCAGGAGCTTGATGCTAGGCTCTAACTTGCACACCACCTGGATCCCGACCCACGGCTTGAACTCGAAAACCCAATGGGCACATTGCTGGCTTGAACTTGGGCATCGAGGAGCCCGACGCAGGTCTCAAACTTGCACATCACCGGAAACCAACAAGGGGCAGGAACTCGCAAACCCAGAGATCCCAAAGTGGGTTTCGAACTGGAAAACAGAGTGCCCAATGCAGACCCAAACCTGCACCCTGAGGACCTGATGGGGAGCTCGAACTCGCATACCGTGGGAGCCCAAGGTGGGGCTCGAACTTTGAAACAGAAAGGGCCTGATGCGGGTCTCGAACTCTCAAAGCGCAAGAGTCAGATGCCGGGCTGGAACTGAAAAACCAAGAGGTTCAGGACGGGACTTGAACTCAAACGCAGAGGGCCCGATGGGGTGTCTTAACTCAGAAACCAAAATGGCCAGAGGCGGGACTCGGACCCACAGACCTTTTGTGATGACCACAGCTATTTCCATTGCCCAGGTAACGTCAGATTTCATAGTGACGTCACCCCTCCACAGTTTATGGGGAGTATAGGGGTGCAAGCAGGACATGCCTCCACCGTCGGGTGGAGGTGCAAGCGTGGATACCATGGGTGGAAGGCGATGGAGGGGTGCAAGCGGGACACCCCTCCATCGTCGTTGGGGGGATGCAAGCAGGACATCCCTCTATCGATATTGGGGTTCAAACATGACTCCCCTCCATTATCAAGGTTGCATTGCAATCCTGACAGTTCAGCATTGATGGTGGGTGGGAAGGGTGACACCCCACCATCATCAAAGTTGGGGTGCAAGCCAGACATCCCACCTTCGTCAATGTTGGCATACAAGGGTGATGCCCCAATATCTTCAATAATGGGGTGCAAACCTGACACTCCTCAATTACTGAAGTTGGGGTGCATTCTTGACACTCCTCCATTGTTGATGTTGAGGTACAAGGGTGATACCACACTAGCATCAATGTTGGGATGCGTGGGGACACCACTCCAATGTCGATGTTGGTGTGCAAGAGTGACACCCCTACATACCAAACCCATTGTTTCCCCAACACAGGTACACAATCAAGGAGAAATGGAAGGAAAAGGAACTCAGCAAACACAAACCCCGCCTGTTGACCATAAACATCACCAGTAACCTTTCAAGTATCAGAGGCATTGCCTTCCTAGGGACATTTGTGAAATGGCCATGGCATCCTGACCGTGCAAAGGTAGCATCATCACTTGTACCCCAAATAGGGACTCGTAGGAATGGCCACATGAGGATTTGACTGCCTCTTCCTTCCAATCTGTGAAATGAACCTTTCTGTGAAGAGGCGGGAATAGGGCAAGAAAAGAAGACCCTACAGAGCTTTCATTAGCTGGCCCAAAGAGACGACACCAATACAACCATTAGGGACAACGAATCTCCACATGGGCCAACAACTGAGGTTGGGGTGATCTCGCAGAAGAAAAGGACCTCTGAGGGATTTAGATTTGGACTTACCAGTCTAAAGAACAACATCACTTCTTGATCCAAAATCCTTGATTGGCGCCGTAGGTACCCTCTACGTCCCCTGCTGCAGTCTCCTTTTGGGGGTGGTGGTCTTTTTCTCCACATTTAGTGCAGGGTTCTTCCAGGCTGGTGGTGGCGGTGGTGGTGGTGGGGTTTTGTCCTATTCCATCAAGAGTTCCAAGGTGCCCATTCAGGAGTGAAGCTGTAGCTGGGCGGTTCCTGGATCTCTCCTTGCTCTGGGTTTGCTGTCGGGCTTCCTAGCAGTGGCCTAGTGGAGAAATAAGAGAAGATCTCAGAAGATATTTGGGGAACTGAAGATGAGAATGATGGGCCCACTGAAATACCATCGGAAGATGATGGAACAGTGCTGATGTCCATGGTGACAGCCTGGTTTCTGGGAGCACATGGAATGCACTCAAGGAGTCCAGTGTCTCAGTGGATGAGAGGTGTCTGGCTGGGAGAAGAAATTCTGGAAGTCCCCGATGCTGGCTGGGGAAATCTGGTCTATATCGTCCACTGTCCCAAAGAGAAGAAATGAAAACTGGCTGAGACACATGCCTACTTTTTCAGCAGTGAAAGTGAAAGGGGCCATCCAGGAAATGCCTGATTAAAAATATTTTTGTATGTTTCTTTGTTTTTGAAATGTCTGATTGAAAAATTTTTATATTTCCTTGTTTTTGAGAGAGACAGAGAGAGAGACAGAGACAGAACACAAGGGGAGAAGAGACAGAGAGAGAGGGAGACAAAGTTTCTGAAGCAGGCTCCACATTCCTAGCCATCAGCACAGAGCCCGATTTGGGGCTCGAACTAAGAAACCCAGAA